>JACEGR010002592.1:0-124559 GCA_014170235.1 Listronotus bonariensis | reverse complement strand
TTATTATGGATGAAAACAAAATTGGTCCGGATACCCATTTTTTGGTCGTAAATAATGTGTTGGTACACTGTATAAAAGGTAAAGATAATTTAATATTTGAATGTACTACCTATTTCGTCATTTTTTATTGAAATTACCATAGTTTATTAACTATGCTCGTAAAATTTTTAGATAGTTCCTGTTCATATTCCTCTGTGTCCCCAAGTAGAGCAAATTTTTGGACTTACAACTGCGACAATCACTTACTTAAACAAGATAGATGTTTTAAGTGCTATTGATGATAATAATGTACTAGGTGAATATAGCAGTTTTATTGTCTATAGTGATATTTTGCATCAATTACTTAGTAGATCCCTACAAAGTTTGTCAAACAGTTACTGTAAATGTATAAATACTTAATATACCTATAAACCAAATTTATGTTGTGTTTGAATGTTCACATTTGACCAGCTGTCAACCTTTAAGTTAGCAATGCATTTAGAAAAAATGTAAAAACGCTGACTAACAGCGGTCTCAGCATGCTAAGTTGACTAACTTAGCCGATGGGACCTCCTGTACCAATTGATAAAACCAATATATTTTTTGTTTTTTCCTGTCATTTATGGCTGTTTAAAAAAAATAAATGGTGTGTGATGGGCGATAAATTTACTTTTATCCTTTATTTAACCAAAAAAAAAAAAATAAACGAATAAAATATTAAAGTTGCAAAAACAATACTTTTGGCTTTATGAATAACAAAGTGGTACATGAATATGCTTGTATTTACAAAATAATAGTAGTAATTATATGATATTTTCTAATTAATTTAAATATCACTTCTATAAACAGAACAAGTTAATTTATTTTATTTAACATTGGAATATTTAAAACACAGTATTAAACTACATATTTTAAAAAGTTTAAATATCACGTAGAATTATTTAATTTTAACAAATGACATACGTCACGAACACTGCTGCATGGACGTCATATATTTACAAAATTTAGCTGGAAATTAACCGTCTCGATTTTAGCAAACATGCTCGTAAATTAAATTTTCATTTGTACAGTGTTTATTATTTAAATTTTACCTCTGTGATAATGTTTATGTCTTGTTGTAAAAGTTCTCACAATTTAGCATAGTTACTTTTTTTAAATCACTTACCTGGATAGTATCGAAATACCTTTTTTATTATCTATAATATTCTTAACATTTATTCTACTGTCATAGATAGCGTGTTATCAAAAAAATATGTGCAAAAAATAATGAATAATAATAATCTTAAGGCATCTTGGTTCATTTCAGGGATCTTTACTGTGCCAGATCCGTCCAAAAAATAAAGGGGTGGGGGCAAGAAATGCACTGTGGTACTGTATAAGTAGATAAATAATTACATATATATTTTTGAAAGCAATTCGAACACTTTGCGCTATTCTGACTAACCGTCATAAAAATAAATTATGACAGCCTGTTCAAAATTCCAGTCTGGAAGCTTAAGTCGAATTAGTAATGAAATAACAGTTTATGGTCGCGATAAATCGTCTTAATCCCGGAGAAAATTTCAAATAATTTATTTTGGATGTTTGAAGCTTTTGTGCTCGTTCCTGAAATAATAATTTTAACTTTCTAAAAAGGGGTGATATTTTTATACACTTCTGATGTAATTTATGTTTTTAAGTCGGGCATTAAATACGTTATTATTGGTTATCGTAGTATTAGGTACTTTATTTGGATTACGAAGCTTAAATCCAACATAAAGAACCTTTACCTTGTAGTCAAATGAGATAAAACATTAACTTTTACGATTAAAGTTAGTTAGTTAGGTTATTCAAATTTGGTTATGCAAAAACCAAAAAAATTTTTAGGGCTGGCACTGACATCCAGGCGCCATCGAGTTGCAATTCTTTTAATAGTATAACGCTGTCTGGTACCTATATTGGTTATAGAAGAATATTTTTATTTAATATGCCTATATTTATGTAATTTAGAATATTAGTTTAAAATAAACAGACAGATCATTAGGTGACGTCCATGCATTACGTGAGGTGTTTTTTTAATTTTTCGACCACCCTCCCCTCGCTGGTGAGATTTGCTTTCAACCTCTCCATCCCCCAATCACACGTGAGATTTTTTTAATTTAAAAAGGCACCAATTTTTAAACCTAAATATTAATTTTGTGGTTAAAATAATTTATAAAAGCAACAAAAAAAGAACCCCGTCGCAAAAAGTAAAATTTCGAGATATAAACTTTTCTTAGAATCAATAATTGAGGATATAAACGTTTTTCTTAAAAAAAACACACACATATTAGCGGTACTCGTATACCAGGTATCTCAAAAAATGTGAATTTTGCTCAAGAGGAAAGTACTATTATTTTTTACAATATCGAAAATTTTTATATAAAAAGAATGTTTTAGAATTAAAAATAGCATTTTAAATATGCAAACTTGTTTATTTTAGCTGTTTTTGTAAGAGAAAGAAATGAAAAACCGATAAAATTGTTTTTTCTACTTTTCTCGAAAGTTTTTGAAGTTAGGGTAAAACTAGTTATTACATAAGTTGTAGGTTTTTTAATGTCGACAACTTTAACATTTAAATTTTTTGAATAGGAGTTAGTATTTAGCTTAAAATTTGCAAAAAAACTTACCTTTAACACCTACCCCTTTCATCCCCTAACGCATTATTTTGGTCCGGACGTGTTTTTCTTACATGTGTTAGGAGGCGCTTAACAAAACTATACCATTAGTTTGCTGCAAGGCAACTTTTTTTTGCAATCAGGTATTCCGCCTGGACTATTAATATGAATCTTATCACTTACTTTTTTTTTGTATAAATCCACCATTCTTTAATTATGAAGTCACTATATTATATTGTTTGAAAGTAAATGTATAACCTCAAAAACTTTTCAAAACAAATATATTCTTTACAATAGAGAGAACAAAAATTATAGCTGAGATGTGTCGACGCCCTCTAGAGGCTTTACTGGTCGCAGTACTCCTTGGGAACGTCCTTAAGTAACATTTAAATGACTTATTAGAAAATAACGAAATTTAGTTTGTGAGCCTATCGCTATCAACTTTAAAATACAATTTTGTTGTAAAATCAGTGGGGTAGCCAATATTAGGCATTTTCAAATATTGATCCTATGGGTTGGGTAGATCCAATCCAATGTTGTTTTCTGAACACATAGTATGATACATTGTGCCTTTATTCGTCGGCTTTGTGTCAAAACAAAACATAACCCTACTGCTTTGTTTTGGTCGTGCAGTTATTTTTAAACACTTTCATAATTTTAAAGCTGTAAATAATCAATTTATATGACATTATTGGTTTTTCTACTTTTTCTATTTGTAATAAACACGAGTTAAATCATTAAAATCCAAAAACTAAACAGCTGATTTTGACACTTCTGTTTAACCCGACTAACCCTGGCTTCTAACCTGGGCCAGCAGGATAAGACCCGAGGTAAGGATCCGATTAATTTATGAACACGGCTAGAGACTGGCCGATTCTTTTTAAACTGGTTTCATGGATCGGGTTAACCCAAGATCAATATTTGAAAAGCGAATTTAAGGTTATTAAAATTTACATGGTATTTCCTATGGCCAGTCTGGCGATGCATCATCCGGTATAGTCGATGCAAAAGATTACTCAGTAATCTGAGTATCAGTTTACCATTATTAACGAGCAAAACTTCTTGACTGATTTTCTGCTTCTTTTAAGATCTAGAATAATTTGTAATTATTTGATAAGGCATCTAGTATTGACCACCCTGTATACTTATTTTAACGATTTACTTACAGAGCTAAGGACGAATCAGGCGCGCAAATTATTCCGGAATTTTGCTCAAAGAACACGTTTACCATTCAGTTTTTTATTCTTATTGAGTAAAATTAAACATACATATGGGAATGCAGCTCGAGTTCAGTGAACTGAGGTAAAAGTTGATTAACATGGTTTTGTTATTTTGGTTTTATTAAATATTAGAAAGAAGATATGTTATGCAGATGTATGCATCGGTCCCACCTGCTGTTTTTTAAATAGTGCAAGAATTGAAATTGGCATGTTTTACGGTCTTGGTTAGTTGAGAGATTTTCCAGATTTGGCATTATCAAAATCGCCACACTTTTGATCTTTTTGTCATTTACCCTTCCAGAATTTAGGTTTGGGGGATGCCTGTTGTTTGGTGGTTTTCTCATATCTCGAGACAGTAACGAAGAATTATCACCTAGGTTTGTTTACTATCTAATTTACTACCAGTTTTTTAATTAAAAATATATTATCCCTAACACCCCACCAGACATTTTTCGCGGGCGGAGGTGTCACAGAGATGTCTAAAATATCAGATAAGATGTCAAGTCAATTTTATTTTACTTTCTTGCGGTTGGAATAAGCTAAATTTAAAGATTAACGTTTCTGTTTCCGTTTGCCGTTTGACGTTTTCAGTTAGAAGATGAAACAACAACTTTCCATTTGTCAATCTATATTTGCTGTTCACCGTTTCCATATGCCATATCAGAAACCGAAACGTCAAACGGCGATCGGTGACGGAAACGTCAATCTATAAATCCAGCTTAAAGTCAGAGAAGTGACACTTTCAAACTTTTGAATAGTCGGTAAGTCAGCATTACATACATGGTTGTAAATAAAACAGAAAGATTTGTAGATTAAAGCTATAGTGCCGGGACCAGCAGCGGGACGCCGTGCTCTATAGAATTCTACACCTCGCTTTCTATCGTAGATTTCTACTCGAGAAGTCGATAATTGCACTTTTTAGTACTTTGTATCACAATAGTATAAACCTCGAAAATGTTCGTAAAATGTCTACATGTGTACTATTACTTCTCTGTTTAACAGTGCAAGATGCAAAAGGACACACATAACCGGGGTATACACGGTCTTGCAAACCTGAAACGCACTTGTATGAGAGCAAATGTCAAATGACGCTTTTGATACACACGATTCAGATGTACCTGTCAGTTCAGCGTCAGTTTTGACAGCTGGTGGTGTGATCAACTTGAGCATAAGCGTAATTTGGCGAAAAGAGTTTTTCATTTTTGTCAATGTATTCATTACTTTTAACTTTCCAAAAGCATGAATAACCTTGGTACATATCTATAAAATCACGCAATACATCTTCCTGGCGCCAATAAGCCATTTTGTTAACTCAAAACAAACAATATTACCCCATAAGCGACGTTCCTAAACTGAAACGTTAACTGACGTGTCCTACACATGCACAAGTTTGCACGACGCGCGCCACGAAAAATCAAACTCGGACATCGAGTCGCATGCCAAGCCAAATATGGCAATGTTTTAATACACACGGTCAAATTTGTCCGTGAGCTTTGGCTTTTTGACAGATGTGACAATTTTGCATGACCGTGTATACCCCGGTATACAGCTATTGCGAATTGGATTAACCGAATATCATTATTAACCAATTGAGTTTTTAATTATTGTTTTTAACAAGGAACAAAAATAGGTTAGGTTTTTAATCGATATTTATTTAATTTTATGATTTTTTTACTCTTGGAGTCAGTTTTGAACTCGGACATGAGCAGTTATTATGTCTAATCGGATACTCCCTCCTTTTATGAAATTAAACTTTTCTGAAGATTAACTTAACCTTTTTTTAAATAAGTAGCTAATATTATTCCCTATTGTGAATAATTTAAAAAGAAATCCCCTAAATAGGTTTTAAAGGGGTATTATTATGAAGATCATTTTATTGCTGGGCTCGGCATTACTCTGATTAGTGATATTTAAAACTTCAATGGGAAAGTGATTAATGGTTTATTGCTATCAGTATGACAATGAGTAGACTTTTATTTCAAAAAGACTTGCCTATACAGTGGATCCGCGTTAATCCGAACACTGTCTAATCCGGCTCCTTCTGTAATCCGACAGGTGTAATACTGTAAAATATAATAAAAGTGTCGGCAAGTCATCACCAATGCACGATGGAACGGGTTGTAACTTCCATGCGGCCATCACTATTGTGAGCGCAAAGCGTATTGTTTTAGATTAAATTTGTCGGATTACAAGGTGTTCCTAGATAGACCGACATCGCCTTGCATTACATTTGTCGGATTACGGGTCCACTGTTTTACTTTACTTTTACCGTATTTTTTTACTTACGATTAAACAATGGTACATCTAACTGCCTAAATCCTAGTTACGATATTTATTATTGTTTTGCTTTTTAAAGTTAACTCTTGGTTGTTGGACCAACCAGGAACCGCCTCTGGACCTGGTAGCTTACCTTAATAATTGTATTTTAAAATTGTTTAATAGGCTTCTCTAATGTTTTTGTTTTAATCTTTAAATTTTAGTTATTTAAAAAAAAGTAAAAATGCAACATACATATTTGTCTGTATATGAATAATAGTAGCTCAAAAATATCCATGTTTACAAAGATAACAATACAAATTTATTTTAAAATGTCTATTTATATATTACGTGTTGTTGAGAAATACTATTGTTTTGGTAATACAAGTTAAATTCCTCTTTACTTTGACTTGAAAGATTTGACCAATCTGTCTCGTGTAAAGACCCCGTAATAGGCACAGACTTAATATTAATCGTTTAAGTGTGGACATTTATTTTTGGGACACCATTTATAAAATTACCTCCTTTCCGTTCTAATTAGTAGTGTGGTCAGGTGGATCTAAATTCCTTGTCACGTTTTGCGTTATTGTCGATTAGTGTTGCGAAAACGCGAAAACTAGCGCCGCGATAGAAAGAGACAACCTAATCGGTTAGAACGGTCACGAGTGTATAGTCTGGGGACCGTCTGGCGCCGCGGTAATTAGAGCCAAACAAAATTGAACGTTCCACTTGACGAGGTTGGATAGTTGGAGAGTGTGAAAGTATTAAACGATAAGAAGTTTTTGCAGCATCTTGACAGTGGTAAAAGGAACTTTTTATGTCATAATGAATTTGGCGTCGTTAAATCTATACTAATATTATAAAGGGGTAAAGTTTGTAAAGCTGTTTTTACAGTTTGAAAGTTTTCTTGCATGCAATTTTTGCTTGCTGCAATTTTTGGCTATGCGCACGTGCATTTTTCTCTTTTAAAATTTGCTGCAAAGTGCGCGTGTGCAGATCGAAAAATTGCAGCAAGAAAACTTTCATGCAAGAAACCTTTCAAACTGTAAAAACAGCTTTACTTTGTTTGTTTGTGTGTTTGTTTGTAGCCGCTAATCTTTGGAAGTACTCAACCTATCATAATAATTCTTTTACAATCAGAGAACTACACTATTCAGGAGCGTTATAGGCTAGATTTTACTATGATTAAAACAAAAAGTTTAGATAATAACGTCCAACGAAGTGGGCACGGGTCGGCTATCTTAGATAAACTATATCTTTGTAAGGGCTAATCCTCGAAACACTAAACCGATTATAAAAACACAATTAAAAAGCTACTCTATTTAGGAGTGCTATAGGCTATATTTTATAATGAATCAACAAAATTTTCAGAGAAAAATAATGACATATGTATATCAATCTATACTTTAACATTTTAAAGAGGTTAAGTTTGTAACTACGGGTGGTCCAGTGGTAAAATGCTCGCCTGTCACGCTGGAGGCCCGGGTTCAATTCTCTGCGGAAGCACATTCCTTTTTTTATTAAAAATAGATAAGAAAAAAAAGGCAAAGAATTTACTTATTTTTAGAAGATTTTATCTCTGGTAGTTATTTATACTAATATTACAAATAAAAAGGTAAAGTTTGTAACTTTGATTGTTTGTTTTTAAGGGCTAATTTTCGGAAATACTAAACCGATCATGATTTTTTTTCACAATCAGAAAGCTTTACTATTTAGAAGTGCTATAGGCTATATTTTATTAGGATTAACTGAAAAGTTCAAAGAAAAATATGGTTAAAGCCCAAGTCCGGGAGGAAGCACCGTCGGAAAAACAAAAATTTTAGGTTGGCTGATTTTTGATATCTTTTTCTCCATCCTCTTTTACGTTGATCCTTGGCTGTCTGGCTGGCGATAGCGGTTGCGTTGACGCCCAGTTGTAACCTTGACATTTGGAGCTGTCACTAATATGTCAAAAAATGCAGACTTTGGTCATATATTACCGTTCCAAGTTTCATTAAAATATACCGAACGGTTCAAAAGTTAGTAGGGGGACTAGTATAATAGACTCTTGGCCGAAATTGTACAATAGTAAAAAATTATTTAAATCATTAGTTAAATACGTCACCAACCCGCGAAAATTAAAATTTTAACAAAATTTTCTATAGTTTTTATAAATAATTTTTTAAGTTAATTAATTTTTTTCCACAATTTGCTAGTTCAGTCAACTTCACAATGTTGCCAGTGTTTATGTGAAAAGCGTCACGGTAATTAAATATGCCAACAAAGGAACAAGCAATAGAAAGGAGATGTCTTAGCTTGTATCTTTTGTGACGTAGGCATACTCCAACTACGTCATCGGACTAATCGGCGTTTTAAATATTTTCGCGGGCATTTCCACAAAATGCAAATGTTGGCATTTTTACAAAAATCCTGCAGTTTCCGGAAAATTTGAAAAAAAGGAGTAAAATCCAATCTATCTCTGCTAAAAGATCTTTTTTGTAGAGCATCAAAATCAAATTTCTTTTAAACATATGTATTTGATTTATTTAAATATTGATATTTGTAGTAGTAACAAAAATCCAAACTCAAGAAACAAAATTGAAAAAATAGTTCAATTTTTAAAGCCCGATTACATGGAAATAGCTTATTTGACGACAATTTACAAAGAAAGCTTTTTTGTAGAAAATTTAATTTTCTTTAGAAATGTGCGTTGGTAAAATTTTTCAGTTCAACAATTTGGGAGATTCCATAAAAAAATTGTTAATATTAAGGGCCTAAACCTCCAGGATATTGTTTTTGTCGCCTTGAACAATATCTTTGATATATTAAAATAAAAATGGCCCAGTCTTAGCTTTATATTACAGTAATATAATCCTACATCTGTCGCGCCACTCTGATCGCCCATTGTGGGGTTAACATAAACATATCCTTAGTGGACTTATTTTAAACAATCGAATAATGATTTTATCCAATATTGGTATATAAATGTGTCTTCTAGAGCTATTTAACCTCAATGGTATTCAGATGGTGTTTTCCCGTTTGGGGACTTCTCGTTTGGGCACCTAATAAAATTTTACCTGACCTGACCCTTTTTTCCTGGTTTGGTCCCCTGGACAAAATGCATAATTTTTTTATTTTGTTTATTACCCTAAAGGTGTACATATGTATAATTTAATAATTTAGAGAGACATATTCATTTAGTTTACATGAACGCTGTCATGCGCATTAGCCAAATACGAATTTGAATAAAACCCATGTGTAAAGACTCCTAAATCGGTGACATCTTATTGCATTACAATAGTTCTGTTATTATTACAGAAAATGGTTACTTCTGGCAAGCAAGTCCTTTTTTAAATTTCCTAATTAAACCCAAGACTAATACACACTTTATAAATCCACTAAAGAATTCTATTCCTACCTTTAGGGTACCTACTAAACGAGAAAAGATAATTATGTATTTTTGCTGAAGTCTCCAAACCAGAAAATAGAGGTTCAGGTAAAATTTTCTTAGGTGCCCAAACGAGAATTCCCCAAACGGGAATAAACAAACCATTCAGATATCGGCGAGAAAACCAACCAAAAAACCTTTAAACAAACTAATTATACACATTTTACAGTGTTCTCATTTCATGTTCCCAATTAATGCAGAATTAGGGGAAATCGCCCCAAATTTCAGTATTTTAAGGTATTTTATACGTGGGTTTCGGTGTCGTCCGAAACTGAAGCCACGGCCAAACATTTGGTTTCAGTTTTGGGCATAGGCGCAATTAGGGGAGGGGCTAGGGCGGGGCTTAGCCCTCCCCGAGACGGTGATTAGCCCCCCAAATTATTCAACATTAAAAATATATTCATTTTTTTTTTGGCAGATATATTCTATAAACAGGGCCCCCACAAAAACCAGAGGCTAGTTACGCCACTGGTTTGGGCAAAAAACCAGTTTCGGTCGGACTCGAGATAATATATTGTTTACATAGGCAGAATGGAAAATCCCCCTAAAGTTCACTTTCCAACATGACTGACCTAAAACACACCGACAAATAAAGATAAAGAATTAGGTAAAGAAGAATTACGACCTTCGGTCTTTTTTCTTATTTCTATGAAAAGATTCTACAATAGCAGTTCGACATCATAGTTTACGAACAATTATTATTATTTGTGAATGCAGTAGAAAGAAAAAATAAGAATTAAAAAAAATTCTGGAGATAAAAACACGTTATCTAAAAAGCTTCAAAACATATGGAGTAGGAAAATAGACCTAGAAAGAAATATTGTGAAAAAAAAGGCTTTTAAAGCACTTTATCTTTGCTAAATTGTACTTATTTTTATTGTCATTATTATACATAAATGGTAATTACTAAAATTTGTTTATAGTCGCAGGATTAAGTTTAATTATTGATAATTTAAAATTATTTTTTACGGACACTCCGTATAACTTACTAAATTACCAACACGTAATTTGTTTTTTTTTCGCCAAGCGTAATTAATTTTTTTAATATAGATTATTCAACGTTGAAAATGTTAAATGACGGACCTCAAGAATGAGTCATGCCCGGCATTCTGATTAGCTAGAACGGAATGACCCGAATTTCTTTTGTTCGAAACAAAATGATTCATTCTATTACAAATCTTACGTAGCCTGGAGGCTAGACTAGACGATTAGAACCGTTATTGTACCTTATAGAGTTAATGATTTTATAGTAAAATAATTAGGGTAAGAAAATGAATTGAAGAATTAAAAATTACGTCATTGCTGAGAGGCAGTGGCGGCGCCAGGGGTGGGCGCGGTGTGGTGAGCGCCCAACCTATATTGTCCTTGCTCAACCGTTTGCCCAATCGGCTTATGAACCAATAGCAAAGAACGCGACGGGGCCCATTAAAAAAAAATATCCCAAATCACGGAATTCTAGAATAAATGATCTATGGACGCAATATTAAAAATTAATATTATGTGGCGCAAAATTTTGGAGCCCATAATTATTTTAAAAATTATATCGAGCCGCAGAAAAGGACCATTTTCTTAAATTGTTTATAGCTATATTTTGGAATAAATTAAGTTCATATGGTATTCAGTTAGAAAACTTTACACCAAATTGGTTTAAAATAATATAATATTTCTCTTATTTGACATGTATGTAGATACTTATAAACATCAAACTTCAAACTTGTTTATTCATGTCAATATACAATTGTATTTACAACGTCATAATTAAGGGACAAATTAATTTTGCTGAACATGCCAGACTATGCAGTCACTGCGTATGACAGTTGTTCTTATATGTTATAATATATTATGTTATAGTACTAGCATATTCAGCACGACAAACCTGCCCAGGGTAAACTTATTAGTAACATTAATTTTCTAAAAATAATTTATATATATATATATATATATATATATATATATATATATATATATATATAAGAAAAAATACTGAATATAAATATTAGCAGTTCAAACATATTTAAAAAAAAAACATTCATTTAAAGGTGAGGACAGGCCAAGCATATTTAGCAAGTCAATCTGCCAAGGTAGGGATAAACTATATTAAAATCTACTTCATTAAACTCTCAAATAATAAAAATTCACAAATATAGAGAAAATTCACAATATAATATTAACAGGTAAAATATATAAAACATTTACGACCAAGGACAGATTCAAACATTTAATTTTACTTCAAATATGTATATACAAATACAAAGTTTTAATACACAGAAATACACACTTATAAGTACATACCTAGCAACACTCATTAAAAATCTATTATAGAAGTGCTTAAGAACTCTTGAACAGAGTAAAACGCCCTGCTGATCAAAAACGCCCTTAGCCTTGATTTGAATTTTTTAAGGGGCGCGTGTCTTTGATATACAGAAAGTTTATTAAAAATGTGAATACCAAGATACCCAGGACCATCCTGACACCTCTTTATTCTCCAGTATCTCGGCACAATGTCCGACCAATGGCGAGTGTCGTGGTCGTGTTGAGCGCTGTGAGTTAGATACTGGTTAATATGCGTCTTAACATACAGTAGGACTGCCAGAATGAACAGCGATGGAAATGTCAAAATCCCGCTGTCTATGAATGCCTGTCTACAGTCATCCCTATATCCCAAACCACAAACCACCCTGACAGCCATTCTCTGCAAACCAAAGACCAGTGCAGCACCGCTGCTATGACCCCACGCAACAGCAGCATATGAAATGTGTGAGTGGACAGTAGCAAAGTATGCATCCCTTAGAACTCTGGAAGATACACACTCACTCAGGTTTCTAAGCATAAAGATATTTTTGCTCAGTTTATTACACAGTTGGATGATATGAGCATCCCAATGCATTCCACTGTCCAGGCAAACACCCAAAAACCTTACAGGCTCAGTCCTGCTTTCATCCGGTATATCTCTTGTGAAGAAAATCATGTTTTGAGTTTTCTAGCGATTCAGAAACAATTTGTTTGCAGCAAACCACCGTTCAGCTCTCTCTTGTGCCAGTCCCGAGAGCTCACGGGCAACTTTCAGGTCCACATCAGCACACGCAATGGTCGTGTCATCCGCAAACAGGGTATATTCAGCGGTTTGATCAATATTGGGCAGATCATTTATAAAGATTATAAATAGGAGAGGGCCCAATACAGAACCCTGTGGTACTCCAACACTAATCTTCCTGTCACCAGATAACACACCCCCCACACAAACCGCCTGAGACCTCCCAGTAAGATAACTTTTTACAAGTGATAAGCTACTGTTGCTGAAGTTGTAGCACCGTAATTTTCCCAGAAGCAGCTCGTGACTGACACAGTCGAAGGCCTTACTGAGATCACAAAAGGTGGCCGAAGCATAGGATGAATTATACAAAGCATCCATAATAAAGGACACAAGATTCATGATTTCCAATGCTGTACTCAAGCCCCTTCTAAAGCCAAATTACTTGTTGTTAAATAGTTTAAAACGCTCAAAAAAACTACTGATTCTTGAAGCCATACACTTCTCTATTAGTGAATTCACGTAGTCGCCCCAGTGAGCACTAAGCTCGAACTCTGGCAGCGCAGTGCAAATTTTCATATTCACACAGAAGTGTTCTTTTGTCGAGCAATAAATGTGCGGGTTCAATGAATTTGCCCGCACTCTGAGCGATCAGTTTTTGTATTCACGGTGCTGGTATTAAACTCGAAGAATTCGAGCTTTTGGAACCGTTGTTATTGGCGGTGCCGCAGAAGAAAACTGAACGAGCTCGGTGACAATGCGCATTTTCTCAGTTCGCTTTTGCTCTTGCAAATAGTAGACTGGCACCGAGCTGGTTCGAATTTTAAGTAAACTGATGCAGAGCGAAATAAGAATTGCGCGCTCCAAGTGCCTGTTTCACGAATTTACTATATGATCTTTGAAAAAATCGGCAACGGAGATATAGGCCTGTAGTTTGATGCGTCTTCTTTATCTCCCTTTTTAAAAATAGGTACAACTGTTGCTTGCTTTAGGGCAGAGGGAAACCTGGACTGCCGAAAGCAAAGATTTATGATCTTTGTCAAGGGACCGACCACTAAGTTTTTAATAGTTTTAATAAGTGGAACATTAAAACCGTAAGAGTCCTTGGTTGATTTGTTTTTAGGCAATATATTACATCTCTAACCTCATTTATTGTAACACTACCAAATTTAAACTCTTCATTGGGCACCTCTGTTACAATCCGGATCCATTCTAGAAGACCCAACCCTATCCTGTAGGTGTGACGCAATGCTCACAAAAAATTATTCAAAACGTTAGGGTGCAGTTTGCAAACTTTTTTAGTGGTTGGAACTATACCCCGAGAGCTTAATGCCAATTTTTATTACAATATTTTGAAGTCATATACAGAATCAGCCAGTCAATTATGTAAATGGGCAATGCATGGAAAAGAGACAGACGCGGATACCAGCATGTAAACATTTCGGATTGGTTGACTAATAGTGTTTGTTTTGTTATTGCATCACTGGCTGATATACCTTTAAAAAATAGCTGATACAATATATTGTAACTCATTTCGGCTTAAAAAATCCCACATAAAGAAAAACGCATCTAACGATACAAAATTGTATTAAAATTCCTATATTCGTCAATTTGGAAAAAATGTTAGGCATCATCAAAGTTTTTAATGAGGGCCCTAAATTGCAATAGCAACGTTGCCAGTCGCTTTATTTTAATCGCTAATAGTTTATTTGCAGATATTAAATAGTGTTTTTACTTTTTCACATTTTGACGTTCAGAACTCAACCTACCCAAACACACCCACATCTGCATTAAAATTCTTAATCCAACTTTTTTCGGAATATTATTTTTATCTTTAAACTGATAAATAGGCAAGTTTATGAAAGACACATATATTTTTACTGAAACAAAACACAAATAGCGCTGACTTATAGTAAAAGTTGTTGATATATTCAAAAAATTTAGAATCGTATTCAGAATTTGCGATTTTGTAAAACCTATGATTGTAAAGGCTAGCTGGCTATTTTTAGATGTGACGTGATTTTTCTACGTTTTGTTTTAGTTACTTAAATGTGAGTTACATTGTTGGTTACTGAGAAAAGATTAGAATAAAAATTATTTGACGCTTTTATCATCTGTATTAATACTTTAAGCAGTATCCACTAATATTAAGTAATAAATTTTATTTTTGTAATGTTGGAGTCTTGTCTTGGTATACAAAGTAAAAGAAAATAGTCTGTAGCAACTTGAGTAAATTTAAATTCAATTGACAAAATTTAACACACAATGCAAAAAGCAGTATCTATGATTCTTTTTCATTAAATATTTCTTAGTTTTGGTGTTTAATACATTATATATATGCAGGGTGTATTTTATTTGATGGCTGAAAAGACATAATATGATTTCTGTGCCCATTTTAGGAAGAATAGTTTATATAAACATATGTCCTAAACCTAAGGTTTTGGTATATAGGTATGGTGTTAAAATTTTAAAATTAAAATAGTTTTCTTATAACCTACTAAGCACTAATAGGATTTTTAATGTAGAAGATTTGTAAATATTTTTACCAGTGGCGTCCGTAAGGGATAAATACTGGAG
Organism: Listronotus bonariensis; assembly: GCA_014170235.1. Lineage (NCBI taxonomy): Eukaryota > Metazoa > Arthropoda > Insecta > Coleoptera > Curculionidae > Listronotus > Listronotus bonariensis. Next base: position 109,433 of record JACEGR010002592.1, on the reverse strand, counting down.
ATTTAAAAAAAATCGGTTGTCTGCAAAGTCGGTTTACTGGCGATAGTTGAACGGTTGAACGTGACAACATCATAAGAAAATACTGATGAAATGGTTGCATTTTTAAAAGAAAATTACACAATTTTTACCACATTCACTTTTCACTGCACTTCCTACTTGACAAAAACATGTAAATGTATTATATAGCAGGCGGACCGCTCAGAGGAGAGAAACAGATGTCGAACGCAGAGGCCGATTGTGCCTCTTCCGCGCTCTCGTTTGCACTTTAAGCCTTAAATGGAACGCCTCATTAGTCATGTTTTTTGTGCGTTTAGCCAGCTCCATCGAATTATAAGACGTTATCACGTCAAAATGATGCGCCATTGCTTTTTCCAACAATAAAAATTATTTTTTAATCTTTATTTATTTTGCAACAACTGGAACAAGTGGAATACCATCAACACTCTTAAAAGTTACATAAAAGATATGTGTTTTGCGGCTGTTAAGCAATGTATCAAATACCTAATAAATATCTAGAGCTCTTTCAAAATTATTAAAAAAAAAAATCTTAAAATTTTAACAACCCGTAAGGCACCGTTTCCATATGTTCATATAGGAAACTAGGGCTTATTTTTGACGTAGAATAATAAAAACATTGCTACTTATTTATATTATACATGCCAGTATTTTATTTACAAATATCTGCAAAGATAATTCAATGGGCGTGCTTGATGTTAGCAGGCTAAAGCTGCAAGTATCATACAGGCTGTGGCTAACATTCCGGTCGTTTTGCATAATATTGGCCGAGGCAGGTTCAGACACGTGAGTCATGCACTGCAGCAAACACGAATTTACGCCCATTTTGGTCGCTTGTCGTTTTTGGTAAACGACGTAACCTTCCTTGACTTCTATACATATCTATTTTCGTAAAGACATTCTAATCTCCATTCCGAAGTCGTATGCGATTCCATCAGCACTTGTTTTTTGTCGATTCACTTACATCAAGTTTTGTGGCAGTACCAGAATCTGCATCTTTTCTTTCTCTTGACTATCGGTTTTTTAACAATATCGCCGTATGGTAGACCTTTGGTATTTTCGTTAACCTGCACGTTTCTTTCAAAGCTGCTTGTATGGAAACATCGTTTCTTAAAGTTGAATATACATTCTTTACAATTTCTTTAGCATCAACAGAAGATGCTTTCTCTTGCTGCATCTACTCTACGCTTGCTGCTCGTTGTCGCTTTTGCTTCATCGTCAGATTCACCTCCACGCTTCGCCACATTTTTGGAAAATACTAAGCCATTTACTGTTCTATGGGCATATATATGCCCAAACTCCTTTTAAAACATTCAGGTAGGTGTAGGTAATTAATGTATATTGGGTTTACCTTTATTTTATTACAATTGATTTTTGCCTACCGAAATTTATTTTTAAGGTACCTACCTACCTGTACCTATTTATCAAATTACACAAAGGCCAAGTAGTTTTCATTATACCTTTACTTAATTAGGGTAGGTAAACCATATTATTCATATTATTTCCTTAAAAATTCAAATTGTAATAAAAGTTACCTAGTACCCAAAATTATGTTTAGAAATACTAACTACATACCTGTTTGCACATTTTTACATATTTTTAGACAATTTATATCTATCTATCAATATTTCAATCTGCTTCTCAATGTAAAAGTAAAAAGTCCACTCCGGCCCTGCCTGCAGCTGGACGGAGTCTGCCGGCCGGTAGGAAGATTTTATTGGAGGCAATATAATCGAGGTCCTCAAGTCAGAACGGTATAAGTATGAATTTACTCGATGGTATCTCTGCGTGAGTGCGACAAACGTAATTTAACACTGACAACGTAGGATGAGGATGTGTCAGTTTCGAGTTAACAATTAATTTAACTTTTAGTCATTATTACCCTAATAAATTTAAATAGATTTATAATTACTTATTAAAGTATTTTATAACATTTGTAGCAAATAAACGCTGCGAACGACTGGCTAAACTTTCATCAATTTTAGGCGTTCAACCAATTATAACCGCGGTAATAATTGGTGACAACTTTGACGTATAATACATTGTTTAAACGTCAACATAACCGATTGGTAAATACCGTTTTAGAATAAGTTCTTCGCCTAAAATTGATGTTTATTATTAATCTCAATTGCATCACCGCTGTACTAACCAGAACTAAAATTTCTGATGATTTTGTTAGTGTTCAGTGATACGTATTTTCTATGAATGTATTGCTGAACTGAACTATTCAAGATAGACATATTAAATTTAGGGGTGGTTCTTGGTCCTAGAATTTTCAATTTCTTTATCTAAAAAGTGAGACATGTGTCATGTGTCCCACCCTACATACCAGAGATATTTGCTTAAGGAGGAACATTTTGGTAAAGAAAATTTCCCAATCCCAAATTTTATAAAAATTAATAATCTATATTTTTTAATAACTAGCCAGTTAAAATGTTTTTTGCTACTATTTTTGTAAATTGTGACTGAAATGAGTTTTGAATTTTTACACATTTTAGGTCAAATATTGAAAAATGTCTAAAAATGCATCATAAAGGCCATTTTTAACAGAGATATCTTTGACAGTTGTCATTGCATAATAGTATATTATTAATACTTAGTTATTAGTGCATAAATTAGTCGTTTTACCACTTAATTTAAAAATCTACTAAAAAAGTTTTTGGTGAAAACACTAATAATACTTTTTTTGTTTCAGGTAAATATCAGTACAATGATTTCGAATTAATTTTAAAATTAATAATTGGATTTAGGTGCGTATATTATTAATATTTAAATTTTAAGAAGTACAATTGATTGTTTATAAAAAGATACTTCTAGATAACTTTATCTAAAACATCTTTAATAACAAGTTTATACAGGGTGTCCCAACTCTATTAATACACAAAATAACTTCGCACCTGTACAAGATACAAAATTAAACTTAAAATTAGAAATGTTGATTTCAATACGCGCTTTTATTGGCAGTACCAGTTAATACACGGTGTCTCAAAAACAAAATTTTTATAGTCAAGTAGTTTTTTTAAAGGGAGCACCCAGTATAATTTAACAAATTTTGACTTTGGAATTAATTCTACTTCATAAATCGGTGTTATGCAACAATGGGTCAAGCCACCATTAGGTGATTTTCGAGAAAATACACAAAATAGTTTAACAAACGATAATAATTGAGTGGAGTAAAATATGACAAAAATGTTTAAACTGTTAAAAAGAAAAGGTTTTCGTCTTTTAGGGCGATTAGTTTTTAAAGTTTTTCATCATAACAAATCGTAGAAATATGAAAAAAATGTGGGATAACTCATTTTCGCTTATCATTTATTCAGATAAAAAAATTACAATAATGGTATATTTTTATTTAACATTAGGTCATAATAATATATTTTACTTATTCTATATCTGATTGATGTTCTTCTTGATACCCATCGTTTTCAGTTCCACATTCAATTTCGAAATCTACTGTTTCACCAAACCCATCGACATCATCTTCATAATTTTTTACGCTATTTGACAGAAATAAGAATTTGTAAAATGTTTTTGCATCTTTGGGGACTAATTTATACAATTCTTTTAAATCTTTTACTTTGTCCGATGACAAGGGTTTACCATTTGCCCATAAAAGCGGTGTTTCTAAATCCTTTAAAAAAGGTTTACGCCCTTTTCCACCCTTTTCAATATTCACAAATTGTGGTTCTTGATTTAAATCTGTTTTCATTATTAACGTAGTTGGTTGTGATTTTAGTATTTTTATTTCGTGGCAGCCCAACCATAAAACTTTATTTTTTTCCCCATCAATTTTTCGGTTAGTAATAGCCTTAGTTAAATTTTCCACAGAAACAAAATCATTTTTTTGAGGGCGAAGAATTAAAAACTTTCTTTTTCTTCTGCACTTTGCCATTACGTCAACATAATCATCGTCAGTGTACAGCCTCTCTTGCAGCTTGAGCGCAGACTCTACATCACCGAAGTGAGAGTCATTAGGTAAAAAACTATGTCCAGATAATAGGAACCTTATGGTTAGTATTTCAATCGATGGATGATTAAGTAGGACATGAATTAATAATAGAATCAGTTTAATACTGCGATTTTGCCCCCACATGAGTCAGACCATAGTCTTAACTCTTTAACAGGAGCCCGAATATGTTCTTGAATGTATTTTATTAGACATGAACCTACTTCCTGAGTACCCCCTCCGGCTATATTTTCTGTCCAGACATTAAAAATTCCTAGATTTTGGCTACCGACATGAATTCCCAAATTAAACAAATTAAGTTGACGCTTGTAGTATGCAACTCCAGTAGGAATTTTTGGAATTGGATGGGTCTTTTGCATATCAAAAGTCAGAGTTTCTACTTCAGGATTATTTTTCGATTCATGCAGATCTTCATTCATTTCAGACCTTAGGGTTTCAGCCTTTTGTAAATGAGCCTCATGTGCACCTTTTAAAGTTTCTTTCTCAGAGTCTGAAGCACTTAGTAATTTTGTTTTGAATGTGTCGCAAACTAGGCAAGTGTCTTTTTTGGGCTTTTAAACTTAAGGTTAAATTTTGAATAAAATATCGATTTGTATTTGGCCAAACTGACGATATTAGTGTTTAAGGCAAATAATTTGTATAGATCATACATCTTTGCAAGATTAAGATCAGGATTGAGAAATTTTGCATTTGTCTCATTTCTGCAATAATGGGAGATATATTTTGGAAAGGAATTGATGTGTTCCATAACTTTTAAAATTTGCTCTTGACTACATTTATTTTTTCCTCCACTGTTTATTCCTCTTTCGTCGCCTATAACCATGTTATTGGAAGATTTTTTATTGCAACATCTATGCGGTTTTGTGTAATCTGGAGAGTTTTAAGAAAGGCTATTTTGCAGACTTCATTATCATTGACAAAATATTTTCTGGTATAATTTCTTTTTGATTTGTTTTTCGTATATGTGCGTTTTTTGGTATCTCCTTAACACAAGAATTTATCAAGGCACATCTCGCAGAAAATGACCCTATTGTCCAAACCTGACTAAACAGTTTAGCTCTTTCTTCTACTGGCACAATATCTGTACATTTTTTTTACATGGACATTTATAGTTTTCATCAAAAGATTTCGGATGCACTTCTTTACCTTTTGCAGAATAGTAACTTTGATTTGTGTTACAAAATTTTTTTCGTGTTTCACGATTTTGTATTTCATGCTTTCTTTTTCTTCCCCGTTTTGGGCGGCCGACAGTAGCTTTTGTAGAGAATATTGGCTGTTTATTTTTCACTTCTCCATGTTCACTACTGACTTCTGAATTATTATTAATTTCATCATTAACTCTTTCGTTATCGGATGGTAGGTACTCACTACCAGACGACTGAAAAGGTTCAGAGTCAGAATTTTCTGGCTGATCAATGTTCTCTGACAGCCTGGCCTGTGCAATTCTTCTACCCATTTCGGCCAATAATTTGCCACGAGAAGAAGATTTCATTCTGGAAAAAATATAATAAGTTATTGAAATAAGCAATAATGAGTTAACCCACAAAGTAAGAATAACAAATTAATATGAAACTAAATAAATAAATATTGCTAGATACTTTTTCTTGATCTATATCATTTATTGGAAGATGTTACTTTGCAAATTGTATATTAAAATATTTTATAAAATAATATTTGTAGGTTAGAATATATTTTAAGACCTTATAAGAAAAATTAAAGACTTACCTGTATGTTATTTTAAACACTTTTAGCCTTAAATATACCTGTTATTAAATATTTAGGTATAAACACAATGCTTACTGAGAAAAAATATTAAAATCTTTTTAAAATTTTATAAACAGGAAGCAAAGATGAAGGATAACTCATTCTTGCCAAATGTCATATTACTTTTTCACGGGTTGACTCATTATTGCTAAATCAGCTATACCAGTTTTAAGGTATGTGGGTTAACAAAAGTGTTAATAGATGGCACCACGGTCCAGTTAGGGGTTAAATCATTTTAGCTTATCGCGGAATATCACTTTGCGAATACATGAAGTGTGATAACTCAATTTTAAGCAAAATGTGGGTTAACTCATTATTGCATAACACCATAGCTCAATTATTGCTGGTTTTGAGGTATTAACAGTATGCTTATATACTCATTAACGATTAAAAGTGTAGAAAGAAAATAATATTTTGGTTCACTGTCAGAGTGACAAATAATATAATAACATGTAATTAATTACCTTCCATTTTTTAGGTCAGGCAGCTATTTAATTTATTTTTAATACATGTATATACTTATTTAACCTTAAAACCAGCAATTTTTGTATCTTGTACAAAAGCAAAGATATTTCGAGAGAAAGAAAGAATCGGGACACCCTGTATATAAAATTTTACAGATTTTTTTTTGTAAAAAGTAGAATAGATAATCCTATAATATCAGTGTCTGCAATTAGCTATAAGTTTGTAAATATTATATGATTTTTGTTTAGTCCTTTAATGAATAAAGTATTATGGATTGCCAGAATTATATGCTAGTTTAGGTAAGTTGGCGCCTTCATTTTTCACGGTTAAAACTTGGGTTGCAGACTTTAAACGTGGTAGCACGAGCACTAAAGGTGACCGGGAATTTTGAAATAACAGAAATATCTAATGAACTTATGCAGAAAATTTATAAAATCGTTTTAAAAGATCGTTGGCTGAAGTTGGATGAGATAGCTAATGCTACGAGTGTTAGTATCAAAATAGCGAGCTCGCCACTATCCTCTTGATGGGTGTCGCGATTGTTTACTTCAGATCAGTTCCATCGGCAGCCATTTTTAGGATGCTTATGGCATTATTTGAATAGAGATCTTAACAAAGAAAAAAAAACTATACATTTTAAGTATTACGCCAACTTACTTGACCAAAATATGTACGACCAACGTCCCGACTCGGTTTAGTAAAAAACAAAATTATGTTTCACCTGAACAATACAGCTTGCAAAAATTTTCTAAGTTGGTTTCTTATGGACCTTTTTTACCAGATTTACCGTCATCTTATTTATATTTTTTGACTGAATTTGAAAAAAGTCTTGCTAGTAAAACAAATCACTTGGAGATAGACGGGATTGCTGTCACAGGCGCCTATTTTAGAAAACTGGACAAATTAGCCTACAGCGCTGGCATAAAGGTTCTTTAGCACCGATAAAACAAATGTACCGAGCTATACGCAGACTACGTAAAACAATAAAAATAAATTTTAACCTATATTTTACTTTTCTTAGTTAGACTAGACACTTTTTCTTCTCGATTGTCATATTTTTTTCGACAAGCCAATGTTCGAGTTAACACCTTATACGGCATTTTATCGACATCTACGGATTTATTTAATATAAAAGATTTGAAGGCTTTTAAATTAAATCGTTAATTTACGGACATACGACAACCGCTATTATACGGTTAGTGACAAATAATAGAAATAATTCAAATTTAAAAGCAGTTTTAATCTAGGAAGGAAATTAATCACATGTCCAACCCTTCGGGCCACTGACCAGGCAACCTCGAGAGCGAGCTTATGAAGGTTAGTGTTGCGTCATTTTATTGGTCACACACAAAACGATTTAAAGATCATTGGAACTATAAAGTTGCTTTCAGTTTTATTTTAATTATTAATAAACGAAGTAAATTGGTTTTGTTTTAAATTTGAATAAAAATTTTAAAATTAGAATACTTCTAATCACGGACGTATACAGGGTGTCCTAACTCTATTTATACACAAAATAACTTCGCCCCTGTACAAGATAAAAAAATATACTGAAAATAAAAGATGTTTATTTAGATACAATCTTTTTATTGACAAAATTGACTTGGTAGCTATTATACAAGGTGTCTCAAAAACATAATTTTTATCGTTAAGTAAATTTTTTTAAATGAAACACCCTGTATATTTTTCCAAATTATTATTCTGTATTAAATTCTACATCCAAAATATATAACATACTATACGTCTATTATTTCCGGTTTTTAAGATATCAGCAGTATGCTGATATACTCATTAACGAGTGAAGAAAAAAATATATTTTGGTTTCAATTATTTTTAAATAATTCAGTTACTGTCAGAGTGACAAAAATATGTTACCATGAAATTAATTATCTTCCATTGTAAGAACTACTAATAGGTGTGTCAGCAATTTAGTTTATTTTAAATACATATTTACTTAATTGCACTAAAAAAAAGCAATACATCAATTATAACTGGTTTTTTAAAACCATCAATAATTGACGTATAGTAAACATTTTTGATGTAGAATTTAATACAGAGTCAAAATTTGTTAAAATGTTTTTGAAACACCTTGTTTATTAACTGGTACTGTCAAAGTAAAAGAGTGTGGCCAAATAGACATTTCTTATTTTAAGTTTATTTTTGTATCTTTTACAGGGGCGAAGGTATTTCGTGTATAAATAGAGTTGGGACACCCTGTATAAACTTGTTATTAAAGATGGAAGGGAAGGAATTAGAAAAATGGGGTCCACATAAACATCCACATAAAAAACATAAAACACAAACCACATTTTCATAAAAAGGATTTTCTAAAACACCTTGTATATTTTCTGTATTCTAGAAAAAATCCAAGTTATCTTTCTAATAAAATAGTTTAAATCCCCTTCCAAAAAATGCCCCAGAGAAACATGGTTATAGCTACCGGGAATATTGTATTTTTACGTTTTTTAATGAAACACAAATAAATTTATCGATAGTTTTACGTCTTAAATCTTTTTATAACAATAAAAAAATCTGCTTCTGCAGACATAAATAACCTTGGCAAACAAGAGGTTGAAGTGCGTGTTCGTTGACCCCAAACGATTGATAGACCGACGTGTGACCGTATGTTGGTTGCGGTTTGCGCGTCCGCCAATCTCGAGCTTCCGGATAATCGAGGAGTACCACACCACCATATTAAACTTGACTTCTTGCAAAATTGCATTGCCGTGAGGCCTAAAATGGGGGTTCAGATTATTACGAATTAGAAAAGCTTTTTATAAATCATCAATAAATGATTTAGTTGAATTCGAGGTTAATTTTATCAGAACCTTTTTAAATAGGTGACCGTTTTAGATAATATTAAATTTTGTATATTGTTTCTTACATTGCAATTCTATTTTTACCTAACGGTATTTGCGAGTTTTTATAAATTATCTTTGCTAACAACCGCGTGCTACGGATAAAAATACAATTCAACGAATACCGGGTGACAACGAAATTACTATCCAGCATTTTATTTCCTTCAGGAAAAAAGTACACTGTTCAAATTCTGGGATATGATAGTGTGTCATAAGATGCCAATTTAAGATATAAGAGTTTTTGCCCATTACTTCCGGTTTAACTGGAAGTGATACAAACTTTGATATTTGAAATGAATTACCCCGTTTTTTTTTAATTTAAATTCTACAAGTAATTTTTGACATAAAACCTTTAGTATACCCATAACCTAACTCTTTTATTTTTAGAGAAAACGGAGTTTGACAAGGTCCGAGTGACCTCACAATAAACATTTTCATGGATATTGTGTTGTCGTCTGGACTTCTTCAAATGCCGTTTTCCCTAAAACTAAAAATATAGGTTTTTGGGTATATTATAGGTTTTATATCAGTGCTTTTTATTAAGAAAGGTTTCGCATAGCAATGGATTTGTGATTGTTTATAAGAAATAATCACTTTTAAATTTTAGGAAAATTATATTTTTGTATCACCTTATGGACGAGCCACGCCTGGGTAGTAATATCAACATAATGACACCTTATCATGACTTATCGGGACTACTATACATCTAAACATTTCTTAGAAATTGAAAATTTTTATAATATACTGACTGTCCATTTCGTAATAAGCTATACGTGACGTTTTTCAATTTAATTTTCAATTACTTTAGATTTATGGACTCACTATACAGGGTGTTACAGAACTATGGGATCAAACTTTAAGGTGTGATTCCTTATGTTATTTTATGAAAAAAAATCCTAAAAACATATGTCTGGAGTTGCTTCCTTACTAAGATACAGGGCGTTAAAATTTAAGAAAAAATCAGTTTTTTCTAAGAATTTTTAATATGGTTTGGCGAATTTGGATAAAATTTAGTACATTTATTTAAAGTAATAAAGCGCTTATTTAGCCCTAACCAGATTGTTATTATTGGGCCCAGTGGCGTCTTAGTGGGGACAGCAACTTATATTATTGAGAAAAAGAGTAAGCCACTGACAGTTTTTAAAGTTTTTACATTTTTTTATAATTAAGCAATTAATACAACTTTTTATCCTTTTTTTAGTATCTACCTTCGTTTTTGAAAAAAAAATAAAGCTACTTTAATTTCTTCTAAGAAGTACCCATAGAGAACATGATATAAAAAGTAAAAATTAAAATAAAATATTTGCCTTAAAATAAATTAGCAGACGTGTATTTTATTGAAAGTTGCCATTCTCCTTATTTACTAAGATAGAAATTCCTTATTTGTTAATTTTAGATTTTATTTTATGCTGTTTAGGGGTACTTTTTAGAATGACTTTAAAGTGGGTTTCTTTTTCTCGAAAGCTAAGCTAGACACAAAAAATACAGAGGGTTAAAAAGTTGTCTTATTAATTGCTTAATTATAAAAAAATATAAAAACGTCAAAAAAGTCAGTGGACACTTTTTTTCTCAATAATATAAGTTGCAGTGCCCGCTGAGACGCCATTGGACTCAATAATTACAATCTGGTTAGGTCTGAATAAGCGCCTTATTACTTTAAATAAATGTAAAGTTAAGACCATATATTTTTCGTTCTGAAAGCGATGCCGCCAAGTACACAAAAATTGATAAAGTAAATAAACCTTTACGAAAGCACATAGCCTCTGACAGAGCCTGATTACATATTTTTAGATAAATAAATAAAAATATTGCAAAAACACGTACCACGTACTTAAAAATCATTCTCTTATTTCGTCTCTGGTCTACTATGAAACTGTGGCACGTGGCGTACTCGTCGGGTTGAATATTTTTTGCTGCAATAAATCATTGTTCACAAAAGGGTTTATTTGCTTTATCATTTTTGGGTACTTTGCGGCATCGCTTTCAGAATGAAATAAATATGGACTTAACTATACCAAATTTTATCCAAATCGGCCTAAGTATATTAAAAAAAATAGAAAAAAAACAGATTTTTTAATAAATTTTAACGCCTTGTATCTCAGTAAGGAAGCAACTCAGGATATAATATGTTTATAGGACCTTAAAATAATATAAGGAATCACATCTTGAAGTTTGATCCCATAGTTCTAAAACACCCTGTATATTTTTACATTGGCGGTTTTAGGAATATAATAATAAAGACAAAAGGGCAAAGTTTATATAAACACCTTAAACCTACATTATACTTTCATCAGGTTTTTATGAAAATTACCCGGAGTTTTATTTGGTCGGGCTATTTTTGGATCCTTTATTACTCTAGAGTGTTATTAGAAAGGTCTAGATGCGTGAAAATTAAAATTATCATATAAATTGCAAGAAAAAAGGCAAATTGGGTGGATTGTGAAACACGTTTTGAACGGAAATTGGACTTGAAGTATGTATTATCTAGAAAAATTTGGATGAAGGAGTGACTTGAAAACTAAGCCAGCATGTAATAGGGGTTTATTTTAATAAAATTAGTTTTGAATGTTAAAGGGCTTTTTAACTTACATTTAAGTGTTTTTTTTTTTTTTTGTCGCATTGTAATGAGTTAATTTGTTTTGTGTCTTGATGGCTTTTTGTGCGTTTTTACACACACCGGCAAAATCGGTGCCGGCGACGGCACCGTTGCCTAGTTCATTATAAATAAATTAGTATTTTTACACATAGCCCGGCGCGGCTTATTTGCCGCTGCCCTCACCGGCTCCGATTTATGCAGCCGGCGTTGAACTGGATAATCTGAAGCCGGGCCGACCTCGGGCTTGTCGATTTCACTGTTTTGTTATGTACACTTTTACACAGGTTCCGACTTGCCGGTGTCGGATAATGTTGCGAGTTCTATAGTAATTTATTATTGTCTTTTTAGTAATAATTGTCGCTTTTAGCGCGGTTTGTGTATGTGTTTTTTTAATTAATAAAGTGTTTATGTACGATGTTGTTACGTTAATTTAAGTTGTAAAAAGTAATTCTTGTTGATGGGATAAAATTGCAGACACTTTTAAAGGTAAGATTTAAAAAAAAAAGCGTGAAGGGACCGGCGCCGACATTGCTGGTCTTTTTTAAAAAGCAATGTTATACGTACGGTCGCCGGCATTGCCGGTGTGTGTTAAAACGCCCTTATTAAACTAGTGTTATTACAGAAATGTATAAGGTATTAGAGACATTTTGCACCCCTTATTTTGCAATTCCGTTGTGGTTAACTTTATTCTGAGACTGCGCAGTAACGCAAACATGATCCGTTATCGTTATTAACCATACCGGACTCCTTTAATTACGGATGAATACCGAAGAGCTTATCGTTATCTTTATCGTTATTGGTAAACTGCGTGGTTGCCAAATTGTAAAATTTTTAATATCGATTATTTAAGAAGGTTGAAATTTTAATACCGTATTAATTAAAATATTATTGATACATAACAAATAATTAGCGAAAAATTCATAGCAGTAAGAAAAATAAAATAGTGTAAAGAAATTAAAACGGACTTGCACTTTTAAGGATGTTTTAAATCAGTAATTAATTTACATGTTACAATCTGGCACACTTGCTTATACTGTATTGTTTACATCTACTTTAAAAACAAAATCAAGGGAACTGTTTGCATATATTAAAAAATCAATATATAACTTATGGAGAATAAAAGTAAATACTGATTTTTCGCAAACTTTAAAATCGGCGACCACAGGCAAAAATAAGGTTATGGGTCGAAAGCGCAGACGCAAGATAAATTTCTTAAAAGAGGTTGCAAAATCTCTGTCTAAAACTGCTGCCGTAATCGTTATGTTTAATAACGATAACCATAAGGAGGCCAAAAATAGTCAGTTATTTTAAGAGGTGCAAAATGTCTCTAATGAATTGGATAATTTCCTGTATTGTGACTGAATTTTGTGGTCGTTCATAGGCGTAGATAAACTTTTTATCTTCATCAAAATTAATTACATTTTTAAACATCTGTCTAGTCTTTTTAAATAACTACATAATATAAGGCAATGTCGCTTTTCGGGTCTGTCTGTATGTATGTATGTATGCTTAGATCTTTAAAAATACTCAACGGATTTTCATATATTTTTTTTTAATATAGATAGATAAAATTTTACTCGTGCAAAGCCGCGGGTAAAAGCTAGTAAAAAATAATAAAGGCAGGTAATAAAGATACATATTGTAAATATTTTCTAATAGTGTTTTAGACATATTATTATTTGTTGTTACGCTATAGTGTTAGGTGACATCTTCAATGTTGTTGGCATCCCCCACCACCCTCGGCATTCTTGATTCCATTCAAATAAGTGCTGTTCGCTTTATTATTGATCTTTTACTCGCACCTCGTTTTTATTATACCATTGTATACACAATATAATAAAAGTTATGATTACTTTAAAAGAAATAAAATAATGAAATATTTAATATTAAGTTACTTACGATACAAAGGTCTTGTTAAGATTTTATTATATTGGATTAAAATAATTTCAACCGAGTGCTAATGATATAAATAAAACCTTTGTATTGTAGAAACTTAACATTAAATATTTCATTATTTTATTTCTTTTAAAGAAATCATAACTTTTATTATATTGTGTAAGAGCAGAATAGTACTTTACATTGTATAAAAGTTTTAATTTTCTTAAAATATTAATAAACTTTTTAATTTTATTCTGGAGAAAAGCCAAATAATATTTTGTTTAAATTTAATCTTCCAGAAAACAAATAAAGCATAAAATACATATAGACGGTATTTTGACTTTTTCTAGAAAGCACTTAATAAATTGTTAATGGCGTAAATCGATATTATCATTTAGTTAATTAAATAATTAATGTGAGGTGTCATTGTATTCAGAATATCACATTCTACAATCGACGTAAGACAAAATATATCGGTGGTGCCATTTAAAATTTGAAAGTAGTCATTTAAGATCTGATGGAAAACAAGTTAATAGATCGGCTAATGCACATTCTTGTCATGCATCCACATGCCAAATCTAATTTTACTATCTCGAAAGGTAAAAAAAAAAGGAAGGGCATGTATCACCTTTAAGAAACACCCGGTAGTTATTATTAGTTTTTTTTTGCCTGCCCCTCCCCTCTAAACAAAATCCTGGCTACGCCCATGTTTACAAAAAAGGTTTTTATACTTTTTTGGTACATCTCACCATTAAAAGATATTTAAGGTCAAAAATTAATAAATTATAAGAAAAAAATATATATTTTTATTTTTAAATTTTGTAACTTACTTAAAAAGTATAAGAGAACTTTTTTCTAGAGCGTTTCCAATAGAAATGGTAGATACTCAGTTGTCAATAATTATTTTTAGTAGTTAAAATTCAAAACAAAAAAATCATTGATTGTAAAATGTTCCAATTTTTGACCTGAAATATCTTTTTAATGGAGAGAATTATCAAAAAACTATAGGAAACTTTTTTGTAGAGCTTTCAATGTTGCTACAAAAAACTTTTTAAAGATTTGCGGCATGATTAACGAATGGTGATGACTTTTCCTTTGTATTGGACGGAGAAAAATATGCGAAACTGCAATGGGATGGACCTTCCTATTAAAATTAAGAGCTAATCGTGTCCTGTCATTCTTTGGAGTTGCCTAGGAACCAATTTTTCAGTGTCAGAAATCAAAATAAAAATAGTTAATATTTTGATAAGAAGCACGTCGCTAATTTTGTTCTAAATGAGCATCCAGTCATTTGTTTGAGACAACCTGAACTGAATGGGCGCTCGCGAGAAAGTGCGATCGTGTGTATACTGAACTGACGGCGCGTTTCCACCTACGCAAGTGACAGAATCAGTCAGTATTTAGTTTATACTCCCAAACTTGCCACTTTAGGCAGGTTCGAAGTTCGAAAGCATGCCTTACCGTGAGTATTTTGTACGCTTATCTAGTTGTTCATATCTTATCACACCCTTTATTTGCTCAGGTACAGAAGATGTAAAAAAAGACCTTTTTATAAAGTTTTTGTCAGTTTCACAATTCTGGTCCTCGTTTTCCGAAGCAAGATGCAGTAAGTCTTTAACTTTTGTGGCCAACCTTCCGTTTAGTTTTCCGCTGCCTATTCAGAGGAATTTCAAGGCAAATCGGCAAAAACTTAAATGAACACAACGGGCATACTAATTAAGAGATAAACGCCAAACGAGATATTTTCAACTTCCTAACCAATTAAGTCTTATCGTATCTTTAATTCATAAATATTTTCCTTATTTTTTTCTTTTGCTGAGATTCCAAAGGGCATTTTTAAACTAATCTTAAAATATTTGGTAAATTAAAATGTCAGGTGTTTGCAAATATTCGTCAAAATTAATGCTAAAATGAAGCCACAGTTCAAAATAATGTTTTTTTTGCAACATATTATGGTTGTAAAACGTCTTATCTTGAAACACCCTGCATACCCCAAATTTTAAGGTGATTAATTTAAAATAACTTCTTTTGTCTAGACTAGACGGTTGTTTTAAATTTATTCAAATTTTTAAAGATAAAACGATCGCCGGCAAGGTTAAAAACCTAACTCGGTGTTAATTTGCAGTGTGTATTAATAAGATATTATTTTAACGTTATATACCGGGTGTCTTATGAAATGAATATCCCACCAAAATCATAAATGAGGAGCTCCAAATCAAAGCGCAGTTTTTGATAATTCACAATTTTAGGAGTCTTAAAAGTTTTACTTCGCGTTTTGTTATTAATGTTTAAACAGTTTTTTAATCAAAATATATTTTATTATAAATATATAAATATTACATACTTTCGATTAAAAAACTTTTTAAAATCGCGAAGTAGAAATTGTAAATTATTCTAAAAAATGTGTTTTATCAGAAACTGCGTTTTGATTTGGAGCTTCTCAAATGTGAAAAAGGTAAGCCAAGTTCAATACGTATTTTAAGTTTTTGTACGGGGACACCACTTATTTTTTGACTCAATTTTATTTTTATATTTCTGTTATACAGAATAAGCTAAATAATAACACATGGGCAATGTGAGGAAACGAGACAATCTAACGTAAATACCTTTTGTTGTTTCTTTACTGGCCGATATCCCAATACCTATGTGCTTAACTAGTATAGAAAATATAATAATACATATATTGGAATAGTTTCAAATATCTACTTGTAACGCTTCAAACGCTACAATAAAAAACTTTTTTGTCTGGGGACTCCCCTAACCCCCGTTATTTTTTAACTTTGTTTTTATTAAGATTTTTTCCTTTGCTTACACACAATAACCAAGCTGGATTTTTTTTGATCTATATGTCAGTCAGTGGAAAATTGACGACTTTTGGACCTCATATCTTTATAACCGTCTTAGCTAGCTTCATGAAATGTGGGCTTCTGGTTAGTCCTTATAATTATAAATAAACATACGTAGTTTCATGTATTTACGTTAATTAGGTTTTGAGTTATGAAGGGGTCAAATGTGGCACCAAATGGTTCGTGTAATATTACACTCGACGCGCTTAGACTTGGCTTGACACTCTGCCACGTGTCTAGATCATTTAAAAAAATATATATGTATATATATATATATATATATATATATATATATATATATATATATATATATATATATATATATATATATATATATATATATATTTTATAATACCAAGTACTATAAAATATTCGAGAAAAAGCGATTTTCAGCGTCGTCCGCGATTTAAGGGCACATATCTCCTTTAAAAGGGCGATTTATAAAAAAATATATAAGAACATTTCATATTATGTTCATGTGTTCTATATGAATATGGGAGATTGATTACCACATATTCTAGGACCCTGTATTTAATAAATGTCAAACACATTAAATTAGTTCGTGCAATATGCATAGAGGGTCAGGATTTCTTTTTGCGGCAATTTAACATTCTCGGAGTTCTTTTTTTGCATTATTTATGGCAGTAAGTAAGTCCTTAACTATTGTGATCTGACTCCCGGGTTATAATCTGCTGCCCATCAGAGAAAAAAGCAAAGAGACAAGAACGCAAATGCACTCACAACGCGAATACTAATTCAAAGATCAAAGTCAAAACGAGATATTTTCAACATCCTAACCAACGACTTCTTATCGTGTCATTAATTAGGAAATATTTAAGTTGGAGTTAAATATTTCTCTGATTCTAGTAGCGTCATAAATTTATAATCGTCGTCTTGTCTGGTGGGTTATTTCTGAAACGACCGCAGAGTTTGTAGATAAACGAAAGATCTTTCAGCTGATGATGTGTCGGTAAAATTCCGTTTATTTCTGGAGAGTATTAATGGACCAATAAGTAAACATTTAAAATATTATTTTATTTTACTTATATCAGTGGCTTTTCTACTCGATCTCTTTCGCATTTCTAATATAAATAGGCATTTTTCTGCTGCATAGGCTAAGTAAATATTGCACTTTTTTCGAATTTTGAAAACGCAACCCGATTTCAGGATACAAAGTCTGTTAATGCGAGGGGAGGTGTAAGGTTGATTAATGCACAAAAAATTTGTATTACTTTTTTGACGACACAGTTAAAATTTACCTATTTCACTTTATTGCAAATCCAAATAAAGTTATCAAATTAGTGCTTTACGATTTAAAATAAAATAAAACATGAACATTACTACAGTTCTAAAATATTTTTATTTTATTTGAAAGACTAATTAATTACAATTTTGATGATAAAAAGACCTGGCCAAATGTTCTCCATGACTAATGATGGAATAACATAAACTGTTCTTCCTGAGATTCCGTTCCTAATTGTGTAAAAATGTTATGCTATAAATTGAACTGATCGAATTCGCTATTGTCGTAAAGAATATTTGGCCGATATTATTTTTAAATCATAATTGTAATTAATTGGTTTTCCGAATAAAATAAAAATATTTTGGCCCTCTAGAATGATTCTGTTTAATTTAATTTTAAAATTCTAAAGCACTTATTGGATCACCTTTTATAACATCATAAAAACATTGTTATGTTTACAATTTGTGTTCGGAAATTTCAAAAACTACTGCAATGACAGCAGTTATTCGGAAGCGTTTCGAAAAAAGGGAACTGCGATGTTTATTAACTTGGTGATGTATCAAGTGAAATCAAAAAATTTAAGTTTATTCATTAGATAGTCGCTTTCTTTAGCTAACGTTGCGAGTGTTTTTTTTATTTCAATTTTTCCCTTTGAAGTGAAAAATGCGATTTTGAGAAAAAACCTGCCTATTTGTTTTTATAAAAATAAGACATTTCGCCAAATTTTAACAAACTCTCCAGTGTTACCTCGTAAATTATATGAGAAAATAGTGGTAAATATTTTAAAAGGATCGGTGCAGTGATTTTAATGTTATGATGGCCACCGACTTTGAAAACGTGAGTTGTGGAAGAAGCGCTTTAAAGTTCTAATCATTAAAAATATGGAATGAACAGTTTAATTTTTTTTACACTACATTTTTTATGCAAAACTTTTAGATGTCCTAACTTATAAGAAGATTTTCTTTGAGGTGGAAGGTTGCTAACCAAAAAAACCAGAGTTTATTCGCAAAATTTTTAAGATGAATTGGAAAAGTCGTCTGACGAAACAGAAAAATACTTTCAGTCATATTATTGACACCTAGGTAAACAGCAAAAAAATACAAAAAAATATTCTTGAATTTATAAACGATCACAATATTGTAAATTTGGCAGCATTTTGTTCTTTTCGAAAACACATTTCCACCCTAGGGACGCGCATTTTAATGGTATACTTTTACATGTCATACATAAAGTGACCATACGTCCCGTTTTCAACGGGACAGTACCGTTTTGAGTGTAGTGTCCCGGTATCCCCAAAAGCCTATTGGGACACAAAAAGTCCCGTTTTATAACAATGTTCCAAATGTAGGTTGTGGGTATATTCTCGCGGAAAATGCCCAAACTCGTTGATTTCGTGGCCGGCACCCATGAATCTTTCCATATTTTCAGCTCGGTTCCGGTCGGTTTTCTGCACGGTTTAGAAGAGGGCGCGAGTGGATGTCACTCTACAAAAAAGTTTGAGAGCCTCTGACCTAACTAAAATTTTTATACGTATGTAGTAGGAATCATTATGAAGTGCGATTTTGTAAACAAGTATAAGGTGACAGCAACTTTTTAGGATGCCAAGGCGTTAATGTGTTTTTAGTGAAAACTTACAAAGAAAATATCCTTTTATAAAACAACGGAATAACATTCTTAAAGATGAACGTTGTGAAGAGTGCCGAACATCCTTTTTAAATCAAATTTGTTCTTCAGAAAAATACATAAAAACCAAAATTGCTGGTTAAGATAAAGTTTGTATCTTATTAAAGTGTTTTTTTTAATTTCTATTATTTACAGTTACAGTAACCAATTATTAATTTTTACTTATCGTGTTAAAATGGCAAAAACCTAAAAATTATTTTCTTGCCCCGTCCCATTTTCTGTCCAAAAATTCTGGTCACTTTATCCACATAGTTGATTTTTATAGTATTCCGACCTTAACCAATAATTTCCCAACCTTTTAGATAAATAATTGGTAAACACATAAAATATATTTATATGTTGTTATCTTTAAAAACCGCTTCGTATTTACAACAAACAAACCAACAGTGTCAATCTAAATGTACTAAAAATAGATTATAAAACCTCAAGTGTTATCAACAGCCCATATTAAGGAAATCCGTTAGCTTTTGTTATAACGTAAAGGAGATAAACATTTTGCTGAATGAAGCATAATAATATAATAATAGTATTTAGTGTTGTCAGTATTTTATTTTGCTGCCTAATCGAATTAACTTTAATGTTATATTGTAATTACGTAAAAAATCCGTGAAAAGCAAGAATTACTGCTGACTGCAACGAAAAATTTGCTATTAATCTAATAATTATAGTCGGTAGTCGGCAAAACATGCATCTACTTTTGATAAACGCACTAGTCAACACATACGAAAAATTACGACTGATGTTAAAGTGGTTGTACGGGGAAATTTAATGATGAGATACGCTTTGTTTTATTTTTCTTTTCTAGAAAATAAAAATCCTTGCGCGGGCAGAGATATACATATTCAGTTTCTGACGGCCCCTTTTTCTTCTGTTGCAAGCAATTCTCTGCCCATACTTCCAACCGCCAACAACCCAGGAAAAATACATATGTCTGAAATCTTCTTCGACCATTTTGTTAGTTATTCTTGGCTCTGGTCCTTTTCGGTCCAATTTTCCAGCTCCCCTTCCGGACTATGCTTTCCAGGACTTCGTCGGTGGAAAATCTGGGTAATCGGGCGCGTAGCTTTAAGAAGTTTCAAAAAATATGTTCGATACAAAACTGTAAGTCGATGCGTTGCATAAATTGTCAGCTATCAAACCAAGAACTGCTACTGGTTTTGCATAACCGGTCACATTTTCCGCGGCGCGCACATCCTTTATCGGCTATACGAAAACACCATGTGCTTCACACTAAACGTAAAAACATTAGGTTATAGGAATCTTTGCTCACATCGCTTAGCTCCAGAAGAAAGATGCCATTAATTTAGCGTGAATCTTTTCTCGATCTTCGAAGGTAAAAACGCCAAAACAACTCCTCCAATCGCCAAACCCGGAAAGGCTTTGTAGCTCTCTACGAAACGTCCGCACTCATTGAAGATTCGACCTTATCCGTCCAGATGTTGGCTATTATATGTGCCATACGTACTTTATTAGCTGCAGCGCTGAAAAGTTCAATAAGTTTCATAAGTTGGCCGATCAGGAGATTTTTTTACCTTAGTCCTCACTTCTGTTTTACTCTTACCTTGTGTGAATAGTTGCAATAGACTGTATTTGACAAAGATTCTCATAATATGACACATACGAATTTTAAATTTCTGAGGACCTTTTCGTTAATGAGTCGATTAGGCTAGAAATTTTCAGGATCTTTCAATAACTCTACATTTCCAAATTTCTGGGTTTCTGTTGCTTTAAACAATGTATATAGCTTAGTGACTTAAGGGTCCGATACTTCGGTTTTTGAGTAGAAGCAAATGCTTTATACAGTGAATAAAGTGTGTCAACATTAGTAGATTTTTGAACAGACCCACCTCAAAAGTCCTGCTGGCACCCCCCACCCCCTTCAAAGTTGATTAAGGGATTGATATAGTTTTTTTCTAATATCTTCTAAACGGTAAACGATAAAAAAACTGATTTTAGTGTCGTTAGATAGAGCACATAATTCTGCAAAATAGTAATAATAAAAATTGTATTTTTTTTTATTTAGTTTTAAATCTACAACAAAAAAATGTTGGAGGGGAGTATCCATACGGCACTTTTTACGATATATCTTCCAAACCAACCACCAAATAAAAAAATATATGATACAAAAAATAAAGTCCAAAGTTTTCCTATCGAATGGTATATAACATCATACTATTATCTTTAAAAAAAACTACCAGTGGCGTACAAAAGTAGCAGTACACCAGTATAGTACCTAAAAATATAAATTTTTAATGTTATACTTTTTTTTCCAGAATATTTCTCACTTTAGTTATATTAATTGGTAATATTACCTTATTGCGCCTAATAGGTATAATAAAAATAATATTTTATGTTTTTTTGGTAAGACTCTACAACAAAAAAAAGTCGAAGGGGAGTATCCATACGGCACTTTTTACCATATATCTTTCAAACCATTACCAAAAAAAAAAACAACATAAACAACTAACCCCAAAGTTATCATTTAGACAATTATCTTTTAAAATAAAGCTACCAGTGGCGTACCAAATTAGTTCTACACCAGTACAGTACCTAGAAATCGAAATATTTAATGTTATTCTATTAATTTTAATAAGATTATTTTTCACTTTAGATTTATTAATTAATAATTATACTTTACATTTTATTTACTTATTTCTTTTGTTTTATAATTTGATTCATTATATTTTTAAATAAATAACAACAGTAATATAATAACTTTTTATTATAAAGATAACAACAAATATGGCTTATACAGTGTGTCCCAGGATAGGTGTTACAAGAGGACAAATTCACCAAAAATTTTGGAATTTTTAATCGTCCTTTGGAAAAACTGGTCGCATGGTCCAAAACTAATAAATACAAAATTTTATTTCAATTGGTAATATACAGGGCGAGTTATAACTAAAAATATGAAAAATGACCAAGAGTAAAGTACCTTTATTTTTAAAAATAGGACAAAATTGTATAGGTAAATGTTGTAGAGAACTAAATTTTATGTCAAAATTTAAAGTTAAACACGTTAAGTAAAAAACATATTTTTGTCAATTTTTTAACTCGCCCTGTATAATACCAATTGAAGTAAAGTTTTGTATTTATTAGTTTTGGACCATGCGACCGGTTTGCCCAAAATTTCGTTTTAAAATTCAAAAATTTTTGTTCCATTTGTCCGCTTGTAACACCTATTCTGGGACACACTGTATATAACATCAATAAAAAACAAACACATTATTACACAACCTAAAAATACCTAATTACAACATTCCACACACAAACATAACCTGGTACATTTTAAATTTTTTAAAAAACATTTACAATTTGTGCCACACATCTTACATTTACATTTTAATAGTGTATCAGATGATATTTTTTCATTTCTTAAAGTGGTCCACAGTGGTGTCCATTTAGTATTCTCTAAAATCCATCCCCATTCAGATGGACATGGAAGTACAACCACTGGTTGGCAGAGATTACCCCAAACAAATCCTGCTTGATAAATGCATCGATGAATGTGAAGTGCTAAAGCATTCATTGTTAGGGGTAAATTCTCAACCGTTCGGTTTTTTGGGCAAAAAGTTGCATTCGACAAATATCAATGTTGCTACTATCAGAATGTTTATCGTAAATGGTTATAACAAATTTTGAGATAACACTTAATTGCTGAGACGAAGGTTATTTTGAATGCTGCATTAAATCAATGAAAGTAGCTGTAACTTCCGGAAAAGATTCCCAAGCTTCCCAACACTTTTTTTTCCTTTTCCATAAAAGGAGGACGTGGTATCGCAACCGGTTAGTAAATGAAAAAAAGGAAGGGCTAGACTTTTTCATTGATTTTTTAGCAATTTCGATACACGAAATATGTCTTACATTTTTACCAGTACCAAACTCAATCCACACGTCTTGATTTTGATTTTTGTACTGGTAAAAAAAAATCCGTGTAATATTATTATTAATTATTACTAGTATGCAGAATTAGAAATAATTATAAATTAATAAAACTAAAGTAAAAAATTTTATTAAAAAATTAAAATTATAACATTAAAAATTTCTATTTTTAGGTACTATACTGGTGTAGTGCTACTTTTGTACGCCACTGGTAGTTTTTTTTAAGATAATAGTATGATGTTATATACCATTCGATAGGGAAAACTTTGGCCTTTATTTTTTGTATCCTATATTTTTTCATTTGGTGGATGGTTTGGAAGATATATCGTAAAAAGTGCCGTGTGGATGCTCCCCTCCAACATTTTTGTTGTTGTAGATTTTTACTAAATCAACAAAAATACAATTTTTATTATTACTATTTTGCAGAATTTTGTGCTCTATCTAACGACACTAAAATCAGTTTTTATCGTTTACCGTTTAGAAGATATTAGAAAAAAACTATATCAATCCCTTAATCAACTTTGAGGGGAGTGGGGGTGCCAGCAGGACTTTTTGAGGTGGGTCTGTTCAAAAATCTACTAATGTTGACACACTTTATTCACTGTATAAAGCATTTGCTTCTACTCAAAAACCGAAGTATCGGGCCATTTTTGAACAATAAGTCACTAAGCTAATAAAACTAGACCCAATAGTAATAAAAGTAGAGTAGTCTGCTTCCAGAGTACCGATACGATTCGAGGTCCAAACTGCAACTCATCGTTGGACTCACCGATGACCCCGGTTCTATACCCAGCCGGGGAGACTCTTTTAGGTTAAAGATATTTAAAAATAACGTCCGTTGTGGCACTACCTCTTGTCTAAAATGTGCTGTAAAATGCAAATGCTGCAGGTTTCAGTGCTTGGACAACGTTGATGAAAGAGGGGAAAATATGGGGGTTAAACATTTAATAACATGACACTAACGGTGTTCTGATATGTACTGAAAAATAAGTGTTTGTGGGATGTTCAAAGACAAAAAAATGTAAGAAAAGCCAGTCTTGTGAAATTCGGCTACTTACATATCGTCGCCCTAAAGCAGTACTAGCCCAAAAGCGATATTAATTATTTTTACTTATTAAAAGGAGTTTTAAAAAAGGAATCAAAAAACCAAATACCTTGTTTAATATACACACAAAAATTCTAGTTTATATCCAAAACTAAAACCACTCTTGACGGAATTATCTTGTATTACCTGTAACTCCTTTTGAGCCCACATTAACAATATTGAGACAAGAAAAACCTAATCTTATTTTCAAAAACATGTTCGTTTTGAAATTTGAATCAAGTTTTGGTTTAATCAAGATTGCTTTATATCTAATCAAGAATATTTTCAAATAACTCTTAAACTCATATTATTTCAATTACTATTGCAGTTGTCTCAAGAATACTTTTGCTCGCTTTAATCAACTGCCACTAAATTATGGACCTGATATTAGCTATACTTGGATAAAAATTATAGTTCTATTTGAAAGTGCGGGAAAGAACATGCGGTGGCGCTAGCTTCGCCCAATAGCAGACGGGATTTAGTCAGCCATTTTTCCCGTGTAGATGCCATGTCTTTCGTCGGTGTGAATATTGTGAGTTTATTAATTTGAAAATGGAAATCGAAAATTTGCTTGTAAAATGGAATGTAAGCTATTTAATTCCTATAATTAAAGGTAAGAGGGTAACTAGATATAATATTTTTATGTATATTACCTAATTTTGATTTAACTTATGTACGTAACAGGTACGCTAATAATATCCATAACCTAAAAGGTACTGATCTTGTATTTAATATGACTTTCATATTAGGGTGTCTTCTTTCTTACGAACAAGAAACGTTTTATTAATTTTAACATTTCTTTTTGAAGTTTTTTTTATATTATAGTTTTAGGATCGGTACCTATAATAAATAAAGTTTACCTAAGACAATGTACGTTAATTGTCTTTACTTTCGAAAGAAGACGAATTGATTTTTACAATTATTTCTAAGATTTTAGATTAGGGATTTGGATGGATGTCTTTTTTCACATACACGTCTAGCCACTTTAAAAGCTTCAATGCGAAATTTTTACTAATGCGTCGAAAAGATACGGTTTAAGCAAGCACAAAACGAGCACGATATCTTATTCGAAATGTTGACCTGCAGGCATTCTTTTCTTATATTTTCCTGCTAGTGTTGTGTGACCATCAACCTTTTAAAGGGGCTAGACGTGTATAAATAGTTATTTTAAAGACATAAAGAAGTATTAGATTATACAGGGTGTTTTAAAACAGCATTTTTTTAATCCAAGCTGTTTTTATAAAATGTGTTTAAGTATAATACTGTTTGTTTTATGAAGCATGGCTTTTCCTTTTTAGTTAGATTAGTTTTAAAATCTATTGGTGCTTTTTTTTCATTCATTTAAAAGTATTCGTTTTTTTAGTTCGTACAGGGAACAAAACTAAGGATGTTTTAATGTTTTTAGAAAGGTTTTGCTTTTATAGCTTAGGTAGTATATTTCGCATTAAACTAAAAGCAAAACAAATTATATTTTAACCATTTTATTTATTTCAGGTGCCTGACACAAAAGAGTTTCTATCTGTCTTTAACGCTTGAAACTTTTTGAAAATATGAAAAATGTCCGAAGAAGGTCTTATGAAGTAGGAGTAGTACCTACCTATCCAATTTATCATATCTTATAAATTTTAATAATTTTTTTAAGTTCTAATATTTTAGTTAAAACAATATAAAATGTGTTATACTTTTAGGGTACATTTTAAATATTTAAGGCAATATTATTAAATAAGGTGTTTTTTATTGTGTTTACTTCAAATAATTATTATTGCAACTGGTTTCATATCTTAAATAAAATTCAGAGTATCCCCCGTAATAACATCGATTGATATAAAATAAATTGAAGTCAAGAAAATTTTAAAAATTGTGTCACATACTAAGACTGGTGGAAGACTTATAGGACTAAACTATTGTGTAAAATCTGACTCTTTCGATTATACCGAAAAAGTAAATTTTTAAAAATAAGTAGTAGTTAAGTTTTTTAGCAGTCTTAAAATGTGAAACATTTTTTTATTTTTTTGGCTGTAATTTATTTTATGTCAATTCATGTGATTCCTGGCGGCACTCAAAATTAATTCTAAGATATGAAACTATTCGCAATAATAATTAATATGCTTTGTTTAAACTTATCGAGTTTAAAATCTAAATAATAAAAGTGTTTGTATAAAAATAACTATTCTTTAATAAAGATAATTTAGATTTAACCCGAGAATTGCGTATAATTAATGCAATAATTCTTATACTTATTCCAAGGTTAGTTATTCTTAAGCAAATCGCAATTATAATTTTCATTAAAAGATTACTATACTTAAATAAAGCCTAATCTGTTATACTAAATGCAAGTTTACATTCATATATCCGCAATAACAACTAATCTTGTGTGAGAAAGCATATAGCCCTTTAATCAATATTAAATATTTATTTAATTTAATTTGATATATTATTTAAATAAGTATAGCTATACTGGGCAGAATATTTTAGCTTTTCTTAGTATAAAACAAACTAGGCTTTATTTAAGTATAGTAATCTTTTAATGAAAATTATAATTGCGATTTGCTTAAGAATAACTAACCTTGGAATAAGTATAAGAATTATTGCATTAATTATACGCAATTCTCGGGTTAAATCTAAATTATCTTTATTAAAGAATAGTTATTTTTATACAAACACTTTTATTATTTAGATTTTAAACTCGATAAGTTTAAACAAAGCATATTAATTATTATTGCGAATAGTTTCATATCTTAGAATTAATTTTGAGTGCCGCCCGGGAATCACATGAATTGACATAAAATAAATTACAGCCAAAAAAATTAAAAAAATGTTTCACATTTTAAGACTGCTAAAAACTTAACTACTACTTATTTTTAAAAAATTTACTTTTTCGGTATAATCGAAAGAGTCAGATTTTACACAATAGTTTAGTCCTATAAGTCTTCCACCAGTCTTAGTATGTGACACAATTTTTAAAATTTTCTTGACTTCAATTTATTTTATATCAATCGATGTTATTACGGGGGATACTCTGAATTTTATTTAAGATATGAAACCAGTTGCAATAATAATTATTTGAAGTAAACACAATAAAAACACCCTTATTTAATAATATTGCCTTAAATATTTAAAATGTACCCTAAAAGTATAACACATTTTATATTGTTTTAACTAAAATATTAGAACTTAAAAAAATTATTAAAATTTATAAGATATGATAAATTGGATAGGTAGGTACTACTCCTACTTCATAAGACCTTCTTCGGACATTTTTCATATTTTCAAAAAGTTTCAAGCGTTAAAGACAGATAGAAACTCTTTTTGTGTCAGGCACCTGAAATAAATAAAATGGTTAAAATATAATTTGTTTTGCTTTTAGTTTAATGCTAAATATACTACCTAAGCTATAAAAGCAAAACCTTTCTAAAAACATTAAAACATCCTTAGTTTTGTTCCCTGTACGAACTAAAAAACGAATACTTTTAAATGAATGAAAAAAAGCACCAATAGATTTTAAAACTAATCTAACTAAAAAAGGAAAAGCCATGCTTCATAAAACAAACAGTATTATACTTAAACACATTTTATAAAAACAGCTTGGATTAAAAAAATGCTGTTTTAAAACACCCTGTATAATCTAATACTTCTTTATGTCTTTAAAATAACTATTTATACACGTCTAGCCCCTTTAAAAGGTTGATGGTCACACAACACTAGCAGGAAAATATAAGAAAAAGAATGCCTGCAGGTCAACATTTCGAATAAGATATCGTGCTCGTTTTGTGCTTGCTTAAACCGTATCTTTCGACGCATTAGTAAAAATTTCGCATTGAAGCTTTTAAAGTGGCTAGACGTGTATGTGAAAAGAAATAATTGTAATAAATAATAGTTTAAAAAAACTAAAAACACGCTTTTATATGCAACCGAACTAAAAATTAGAAAATAATTTTTCATTAAAAAAATATTGTCACTTCATAGTAAAAAGCGTGGGGTGCTTAATATATTAAATGTTATAATTATTATATTTGCCAATATCTATGATGGAAAGTTATGAAAAATAGTAAAATGCACCCCACGCTTTTTACTATGAAGTGACAATATTTTTTTTAATGAAAAATTATTTTCTAATTTTTAGTTCGGTTGCATATAAAAGCGT
This sequence comes from Listronotus bonariensis, assembly GCA_014170235.1. NCBI lineage: Eukaryota > Metazoa > Arthropoda > Insecta > Coleoptera > Curculionidae > Listronotus > Listronotus bonariensis. The sequence goes on along the minus strand of JACEGR010002592.1, from coordinate 81,008 downwards.
GTTTTTTAGTTTTTTAAACTATTATTTATTTTTCATTTTTTAGTTCGATATGCATTTATGTATGTATAAAGTTTGGAATGTTGCCAACAGATGGCAACCCACTAAAAATTTTTTTCGCCATTTTGTCAAGAGTAGCAAAGTTTTTCAGATGGACTTTCTGAAAATAACCTAATATAAAATTTGAGTAAAATCGATTCAGATCGAACTCTTGAAATGGCCGGTGGTTGGTACCACTGGGACGTACAGGTGACAGATGACACTTGGTGGTATCAAGCAGTGGTTATAATAATATAATGGATTTTTTTCCTGGCGATCCAAACCAGGATAACGGGATACTGTTTGCAGATTATTGCATTGTCATGGGTCCTTAATACGTGTGCAAAGTTTCAAAGAAATCGAATAGCTGGAAGTTGGTTAAAATTAGGCTCAAAGATTCCGTTACTATGATAGCTAGATGGATAGATAGATGGATAGATAGTTACAACCCAAGTTAATAAAAGAAATCAATTCGTCTTCTTTCGGAAGTAAAGACAATTAACGTACATTGTCTTAGGTAAACTTTATTTATTATAGGCACCGATCCTAAAACTAATATTTAAAAAAAACTTCAAAAGAAATGTTAAAATTAATAAAACGTTTCTTGTTCGTAAGAAAGAAGACACCCTAATATGAAAGTCATATTAAATACAAGATCAGTACCTTTTAGGTTATGGATATTATTAGCGTACCTGTTACGTACATAAGTTAAATCAAAATTAGGTAATATACATAAAAATATTATATCTAGTTACCCTCTTACCTTTAATTATAGGAATTAAATAGCTTACATTCCATTTTACAAGCAAATTTTCGATTTCCATTTTCAAATTAATAAACTCACAATATTCACACCGACGAAAGACATGGCATCTACACGGGAAAAATGGCTGACCAAATCCCGTCTGCTATTGGGCGAAGCTAGCGCCACCGCATGTTCTTTCCCGCACTTTCAAATAGAACTATAATTTTTATCCAAGTATAGCTAATATCAGGTCCATAATTTAGTGGCTTTGAGTAAAAGAAGTTACACTTGGTTAAATCTTTTAGACAGTTGATTAAAGCGAGCAAAAGTATTCTTGAGACAACTGCAATAGTAATTGAAATAATATGAGTTTAAGAGTTATTTGAAAACAATAATTTTTTTCATGCAAAACTTAACTGGTTCTTGATTAGATATAAAGCAATCTTGATTAAACCAAAACTTGATTCGAATTTCAAAACGAACATGTTTTTAAAAAATAAGATTAGGTTTTTCTTGTCTCAATATTGTTAATGTGGGCTCAAAAGGAGTTACAGGTGATACAAGATAATTCCGTCAAGAGTGGTTTTAGTTTTGGATATAAACTAGAATTTTTTTGTGTGTATGCTCAAAAATAGGGCAAATTTCAATAATTCAAAATTTGCGTTCTTTTGTTAGTAACCTCATGTATCATATTTTTGATTTTATTTATTGTCGTCGAGGGTAAAGTTTAGGTATTTTCCTTGTTCTCTGTTCCATTCCAAAAAAGGAATAAAACCCAATAAAACTTGCTTTAAATACATTTTAAAGCCGGGAATTTATTTTTTATACGCCTCATAATAAAATTCTGCTCGCTATCCTCGTTCATTTTACGACATGATAAACATGACGAAATCCATGCAGCAAATACACTTATGATCTTGAACCTCTAAATTAAATGCGTAGAAAATGTTATTTTTATTCAGACAGTAATAAAACCCAAATAAAACAGGTGCCCCAAAACATCACTGAACCTACGATATATTGACTATTTTTCGAATCCGATTGGTTAAACATATACTTTTTCAAAAATAATCTGCGCAATATAATAATTTAAATGAATAAAAACGTAAATATAATAATTGTTTAAACTGAGTAAATATCATTGCAAATAATATCTGCTTATGTGCTAATTAGCTGACGTAGAGTCAACTTCATTTACATTATGTCATGTTCAAGTTATTCCTTATGATGCTGATTCACATGATTTTTAATTTTTTATTAAAATAATCATATAACTTAAAGGGTCTTGTACACTTGTAATAATATTAACAATATTTCCATTCAAAGAAGAGCTGTTCGTCTTATTAATGATCCTTTACTTACTCAAAGACTTCCTTCTCTTGCCCATCGTCGAGCTGTGGGAGATCTAACGCTCTTTTATAAATACGGCATCTGCTCTGACGAATTATCCAGTATAGTCCCTCCTCTTGCAGCTCCAACAGAGAACAGAGAAACGTGTGGTGCCGCACGTATGCATCCCTATACGGTCCAATTGGACAGTTCGTTCTTTTATTTCTAGAGTTTCTAGACTGGGAGCTACTGCCAGCGGAGGTCTTTCCTTCTCCCCAAATCTTCAAGTTTTTAAGTCCCGTGTTAACAAACTTTCTCCTACCTTGCTTAAGACACCCACGGTACGTTAGTATTTAGGCTTTCATCCTTCGTGGATTGTCCAAAGATTCAAAAAAAAATTTTGAAATAATAACAATCTTTTTAAGATTGATTTCTCAGTATTGATGGTTTGACGACATGTGGCGGAAATCTAGAAATTTGAATATCCAACCGTCAATATCTAAAATTGGCGAAAATATTGATTTTCTTTTAAGTGAGGGATAGAAAACAAGTTTTTTTATCGGTGATAATAACATTGGTAAAAAGACTGAGAAGAGCAGGTGGTAAAGGTGACGATGTTGAGAAGCTCTGTATAATTGCATTTTACAGCACCATACTGGAAGCAGAGTTTGCTCCACTTTTATTACTCTTCTATAAGGTCTAGTGTTATACATTGTTTAAAGCAACAGAAAGGAGTATTCAGAAATTTAAAATGGAGATATATATTGAAGGTGACAATGTCAAGAAGCTCTGGATTACTAAGTTCGCAGAGTATAAGATATTGACACACAAGAAATGTGAGCTAGGTTAAACGTAAATTAGCTTTGGACAAGATATTTAGTTGTTACAAAGAAGTGATAACGTTTTTAATAGATTTACTGATTGTTCTAGCGAACATTATAGCAGAAAACTTTAGATCGTGAAGCTTCGTCCGGTTGCTAGGAAACGAAGAAATAAAACAAGTCTTTTTTAGCTTATAAACATTTTGCATTTTATTTCTTTATTTTACTAAATGAGGCGTTTAATAATTGTGTCATTTCTTATTACATTAACACTGTATATCTTCGTTCATCGATTAGAAATGGAATCAGTAGAAATTTGGTTTACTGATAAATTAGTCATATGTAGTGTCATGCCAGCAAAAAATTCAAATTAATACATTGGATATTTTTGAACAAATTTTACTGTAAAACTTCAAGCCATGTGGATCATCACTGTAAATTATTGAGTAGTATAGTTTGCCGCTCGAGAAAAATTCTGTATAAACTTGGAATTGCATTAGATCTACTGGCTTTTCTAAATTTTGCAAAATTTTTTAGATTAGTTTGGATTTCTTTGAAGATTCTTAAATATTTCAACCTTCTAACTATAGATTTTAAAATATTTCTAAACAATTTCGTTGTAGTGTCTTACAGAATCTTCTAAAAACTATATTTCTTCTTGCACAGACTGTTCAACATTTCCCGAGATAGTTCTGGACTTCTTAGAGCTTCTGTGGCTTTTTGTACTAATTATTAGGTATTGGTTGTATAATCAAGTTGCTCATTACCGAGTTAAGAAAATGTTCTTAAATCTTTTTGTATTTCCGCTTAAAAAAAATAATAAAATCTGGATTTTTTCAATTACTTCGTCACCATTTTTATTTATAGGATATAATAATCGCAAAGTTTGGTAGTCTGTGTTTGTTTTACTTTGCAAATATTTAAATTTGCACCTGAACAAAGGCTGCCATACAAACCCAAGTTATATCAGTTTTATCTTGGATTTAAATCGGGTCACTTTTAGTTATTTTTTAGTTCGCATATCTTTGATGCAAAAATTTAAACATCAATGTATATTTTTGATTAGCGACTAGCGGATATAAAGAACATTGATCCCGAATTTTACCGAACTACGCACTGGTTAAAGGTTATACAAGGGCACTGTGATATTCCCAGTTCTTTACGAAAAATGCCTATATTTTAAATGCAAGTTTGACAGACCTAGTGTATTTTTGTTAATAGAAATAAAGTAGTGTTATTTTCAACCACACTAACTTTACGTATGAACTTAGAATGTTCTTTTTATTTTCTATATACTAAAAAAGTATCATCTACGAAAACCAAAAAAAATAATATTTTGATAACTGTTACAGGGTTGCCTAAAAAAATATGGTCAAGGCTATATTTAAATTTAAAAATAACCTCAACATTTTTGACACACCCTGTGTAATGGCAATTTTATTTATTTTTTCTTTCCAATTTTGTTAAAAACCATAAAAAATTGAAAAACCGACTTTCGAAAAATTAGTAAGACTTACTAAAAAGTTAAAAATAATAATAATAATATATATATATATATATATATATATATATATATATATATATATATATATATATATATATATATGTATATAGATATATATTTATCTGTTAATTTAAATAACACATGGTTAACTTTTCTAGATACTAAAGTATCTTCAGGAAAACTAAAAATCAACTAGATCATCATCTTTTTTATAATTATTATTATTAAATCGGTAAATATTCACCAAAAACAATACTAGTACTTTTTTAGCGGTTAGCTGCAGCTTCGTATCTATCGATTCATAAGCTTTTGTTGGCAATTTAATTAAGGAATAAAAAAATTATTCAACCAGACTAACCATGACCCGCCCACCTTATAATCTGTCTTCGGTTATTTATATTGTCTGTCAAAAGCATATAAATCGATACACGCGGGGGTGTTACAAATCGATTCACACAGGTCTGCAGCTATCCGCTTGTCTTTTAGTTCAGTGCAAAGGGTTGTCGATTCTGAATGCGCCCCTGATATCTCCTTTTTTAACTGACTTTATTCTTTATTATCTTAGCATATACCTATCTAGAGGCAGCTTTGTCCCACGAGCAACGTACCTTAGAGAGAAAAAAATAGGTCTAGTACCTTTCTCTCTCGCGATCCTAACTTTGATTTTTTATGGGATCACCGCGAAAGTGCACTCTTTAAATTTTTTTTATCTTTGGACAAACCAAAAAAACAATTTTTAAAATCGATTTACAAACTCCGGAGTAACCGCGTAACATACACAAAAAACCATACATGCGATTGAGGACCTCCTCGTTTTTGAAGTCGGTTAAAAACCAATAATATCGCCTTTTATGATATTACTTCCTCTGTTTATAACAGATGGTCTTTTCCTCCGTAGCGCCTATTTTGAATGCCAGGCGCCTTACTTTACCACCCGAAATAAAATTTGATAATTTGTAAACCAAAAAAAAGGTCATTCCCTCCTTTTCGCGCCTATTTCATTCATTTCATTCCAAAGAACCATATTCACAGAGAAATTAGTCACCAAAATCCCCAATCGACATAAACTTTTTAAAAACCCTGTCTAGCGCCTATTCCTTCCCTATCTGGCGCCTATTTTTTCATGGCGCCCTAGGCTGTAGCCTAGTCAGCCTAATGGTTAATACGGCACTGGTTTATAACACATCTTACCTATATTAATTGTCAGTATTGTTGATTTTAATTAGAATAAAAACTAAAAAAAGTCAATTGATTTAAATCGTCGCCACCCTGTTTATTTTTATTTATTATAGTCGCTGACAAAACTAAAAATAACTTGGGCCATTATCTAAATTTGCAGAAGCGATTTTAAATAGATAATGAAGCGTATTATTTCATTGTGTATATTTTATTTAAGAGCAGAACGGGAACGAATTTAAGTGAAGGACATTGCGCCGGCACTGCGGACTAAAAATAAAATAAAACAAACAATGCATTTATTTAAAGTACTGATTACTTTGTATTATCGCATAAGAGCAAATTGTTGTGACACAGCATTTTTATGAAACCTATTACGGGTGGCCTGGCTTTGTGGCTTCCTTAGATGTCTTTGTTCTCATTAACACCAACACGATAATGGAAAAAAATGTCGCGTGTATTTTTAAATTAATCATCATAAAGGGCAAACATAAAATACGTCACTTTTTAACCATTTTATATACTAGTACACTTTATAGTGTTTTTCCTATTAAAGTACGCCCTTCCCGAAGAAATAAAAACAAAATGTCAGAAATGAAAAACACAATTCTGGTATTTAACACAAGGTTATTTAACCCTTAGGTAGGCGCGCGGGGGTCAAATTGACAGCGTTATCATTTTTGTAATAACTCTGAGATTTTTACAATTAGAAAATAAACTCTCTAGGTACCTTCCCAATTAGATGGTTAAAAATGTTTATAATTTTTTTCTAACTTAAGGTAGTACTACTGGTGTAAGAATTAATGTCCAGAAAATTATGAAACTTAGCACTACTGGTACTTTATAATAAGAATATCAACCGGTTAAATTTTCAAAGGTCCACAGAGAACTGAAAAAGTTATAAGTATTATAAAGAATTGCTTTTAACATTGATCCTTATGGGAAATAGCAGATTTTATTTTACTTCACAAAAACTGATGTTCAGATTTCAATGAAAGTTGTATCAACGAAAAAAACAATTTTAAACATTTTGACTAATTAAAATCCGACCTTTAGAGCTTGTGATGGAAGTAATTAAGAAAAATATGCTATGTTACTGACATGTGGCAACGCTGCCAAAGGTTATGCTGCGCCCGAAAGCTTTATCGAATACGGTATATGTGACATAAAAAAAATTGATGCCAGCTCAATACGTTTTTCTGCTTACAAGATCCACGAGTGATAATAAATACCGCAATAATTAGAAAACATGTTTTTTCGAGTGTTTTTAAGTGAACAATTCGACGACAATAACTGATGTATCAATATTTACGTTAGTTGACAGACTCTTCATGTTTATCCTTAAATGTATATGCTATTTGACCTTGTTTTACAAATTTTGTTATAAGTTTTTATGATTGTTTGCCTTTCAATGAAATATATTTTTTGGTGATATGATAAGGAGGTTTAGAGATTTATTAGTAAATAAACATAACCACTTATAGCTTGTTTAAGTTTTCTGCTTGCTACAGTAGATTTTTTGCGTATGATTTCTATTGTTTTTACGCAGCCACTTCTGTCCCAAAGTATAAAAGAGCATTTTGCCAAGCTGAGTCTATTGTTTTATGTATGTAGATATCTTTTTGTTTAAATAAAACAGATTTTCCAACTTTTCTTTGTTTCTTTATCCAAGCTTTCAGTAGTATAGGTAAAAGTGTGTTACCTCTATTTTAATTTAAAGCGTAATATAGCACTCATATTACTGCAGTTTGATTAAATACAAAACTTTTTGCAACGCATCTCCCTACATTCGCCAGCGAGACGTTTGTTGCGGGTATATGTGGCCAGACCTTTACGGAGTAATCGGTAAACATAAAAAAAAATATACGCGCAGGGTATATTAGATATTTCTACGTATTTAAAATATAATTTTACTTTGTTTTCGAAAATTTATTATTATTTATTATGGGATTGTTATTTTTGATCTATCAGAAGTAAATATTAATAAAATACTAAAAATAACATTTATACTTTATTACCTGTTTAATAAAATATGTTTTAACCTAAATCATTAGGAAGTGAATTATCCATAAAAAGTGTAATAAAACTGTTAAATATATTGCAATAAAAAGCAGAATAACTTTTGACGATAGCCTCGAATGTAGAGTAATCAACCTACCCGAATGAAATTTTCATGGAAAATTTATAGGTGGCCTACATTTTCCAAACAAATCATAAAATGTGCACGTAAAATAGTCGTTTATTACGGATTTTGTAAAACATGAATTTTATTCGTTAAAAAGAGACGGTGTTTAAACACAATAAAATATAAATACCTTATACTTAGGAAAGATTTCTTATAAATCAAAAATTCTAAAAAAATAAAAATACTTTTTATGATAACACGTTTAATACGAATCTATTAACTATGAAGTGTTTAATTCGCCTTGTCATTCTTTTACCTGCTTTATTAAAATACTGTTAATCGTTTCAACATTCGAAAAACAAGAAAATTTTATGTTTACGAAAGATTATTTCCTCATTATGAAATAGACTCATGGCCTTGGCCACGATAACAAGCGTTAGTACCGAGTGGAAAGTATCACATCTTTGTACAGGTAGCCTGATGTACTGGCTAAAATATTTTGTGGTAAACCGCATCTTGAATCCAGTTTATATCTAGAAAAACGTTTTTAAATTGTAAATTCGGTACTCTTTGAAAAGAAAAAATCGCAAAAAAGTTTTAAGCAATTAAATCGGCAGGATTGTCTCCGCGGCCGCCTTTGCACACTTTTCTTTATGATATGCCGTTTAATGCAGGCGTTTCTATCGGCGCGAAGTTGTAAAGAATAGCGGCGCCTTTCTGTAAAATAGTCTGATTGCAGACCCCTTTTTCATGTTTTTTTATTATTTTTAAAAAGTACGGAATTAGCGTTTTTAAAATGTTCTAACTATACATTAGAAACCGAGTTAGAAACGCTCCGCGGATAATATATTTGTTCGTTTCAAGGGGCAGCGGCAGGGCTTTTTTGCTCACGTATATTGCACTCGCCTGATTAAAAAAGATATTTTATGCTACCATAAAGATCAAAGGCAGCTCTCACATTCTTTGTTTTTCGCTGGCCGTAGACGCTTGGTATCGTGGCCGTAGCCTCAAACATCACCTTTTTTAATAAATAAAACCAAGATTAAATTATCAGTCATCCATCCTTATTTCCAAAATTGTTACAAAATGTCACATTATTTTATTATCAATACAATTCTTTGTTGTTGGCTTTAAACTAAGTTTTTAGGAAATAATCTAACCGTAGGTATACCAGTATACTTACAAATTTAAATCGAATAAACTTTCCAAATATTTTTTCACAGTTGTGCTTGGCAATAGTTTTATGGACAAACATTTAAAAAACGTTGGCCGCTTCGCGGTGTCATGTTTTTTTTTTTAAATTTACATTTACCTATTTTCCAATTAAAATCGTGCTTATAATATATTGGATAGTTTAATTAATCAAATTATAGGTCTTATTATAATATATGAACATTCGTTTTTATATTACAGTTTTAATCCGGTGGATTCATTCACAAACTGTTTTAAACATGTAATACTTTTGGACTGAAACTGTTTATTTTGATAAGCTACCGAATATTTATCGAATCTCTTACGTTGTGATACATGTCTGTAAAAGTGTTTATTTTACTTGATTTGAGTGGTGGATCTGAATCACTGTCGATTTTTCATGCAATTATTTATTATTTTTAAGATCAGAATGAAGGTTTATTTAATATAAACTAACTACAATGTAATTTTATAAATATTAGGGTGATTTGACCTCATAAAAACAGGTTGCAAGAAGTACGCATGCAAAATATATAAGAAGTCAGGGAAAATCAGAATGGTTATCTATGTTTTACAGAAAAAAAGTAAAATGTATAGATGCAACATAAAGTCTTACATCTGCATTTTATTTTTCAAAAAAGCCATATGTTGATTTTTTTCTGACGACACAGTTAAAATATTTATTTACTCAACCAATGGTACCTTAAAGTATGACATTCAAAGACTGTTTTCAGCTAAATTTTACAAAAATATTAAAAAATACGGCAATGGCAGCAATTGTTCGGACGTGTCTCGAAAAAAGTTGAATTGCGGTGCCCTCATAACTTGGTGCTGATCATCCGAAATCAAAAAAATCAAAGTTCATTCGTTAGATAATAGTTTTTCCCAGGTAACGCTGTCGAGTTTTTTTGTTTCAAATTTTTTCATTTTTTCGAAATTTACCTGAAGTGAAAAACACAATTTTGTGGAAAAAATCGCCAATGAAAGACATGCAAAATCAAAATTATGAAAATAAAAACTCGACAGCGTTACCTCGTAAATGATGTACAGAAATAGTGTTTAAAATTCTCAAAAGGATCGGTGCAGTAGTTTTGGAGTTACTAGGCAACTGACTTGAAAACGTGAGTTGAATTGAATAACTTACCCCCTTAAAACCAATGCGCTTAAAAAAAACTCGACAGCGTTACCTCGTAAATGATGTACAGAAATAGTGTTTAAAATTTCAAAAGGATCGGTAGTAGTTTTGGAGTTACTAGGGGCACCGACTTTGAAAACGTGAGTTAAAATTAAATACCTTATAAACCCAATAAGCAAAACCGACAGCCACGTCTTGACTTGAAATTACTTCTGCATTTACGGAAAAATAGTTCAATAAAAATTGCAGAAAAAGTGGTAAAAGCTACAGATCAATTTCTGTGCAATTAGAAATTTTACCTTTTAATACAATATGCTAGATAGGTATTCTAAAAGACAAGACCGATCCGAGACTAATAATCCCGGCAACAACTACGACTAAAAAAAAAAAATTCTAAAGGACGATAGCGCTGCGAAATCAATTAAAATCATGATATTTTCTTTAGGGGCAGTCCATTAAATCACGTGATGTTGTTACTAACAAAATGTGGACCCCCTTCTTCTAGTAATACTTGGTGAGGTTTTAAACTAACCCCCTTCCCCATTCCTTATCATGTGTATTTGTTTAGTACGAAATATTTTTATTATTATTATTATTATTTTTACAATATTATTTTTAAATAAAAGCAAGTTTGAATCTAATTTGATTTTAGGGAAATAAAAACCATTATAAAAATATTCAGACAGACGATAAAATTGCAAGCTTTTTAACAAAAAGATAAATACACGTGATAATTCTTACATCCCCGCCCCCTTAGTAATGTTTAGTGATTTTTTTCGAACCCTTTCCCACCACCCTTTTCAAGCCTCATGCAATCAATTGGACTGACCCTCATCACTGGATGAAGCTAAAATTATTTAAGAACCGACTTACTTGCTAGAATTCGAATTTTTAAATCAGCTTAGGCCGTACACCCTCCATTACTTGGAATAAATTGCAAAAAACGGTAGAAGTTAAGAAAATATGCACCATGTTACACGTTTTTCGCAATTTACTTAAAATTGGGACCCGTTCGACTTAAGCTGGCTTAAAGTTCGGTTTCAGAGGGTCGATAAACATAGATAGGTCGCGTCCGGTGCACATCATATTTTTTTTTGTGTGCCGGTGTAATTTAATAAAAAAATAAGTTTTAAAAAACCCTGTATACCAAATTTTGTCAAAAACAGAGTTTCCGCAACTTTCTAGACAATTACCATATTTTTTTATTTTGAGTTCTTATCTGCCCATATTAATGTTTGGCTTATACCTAACTTTATTTATTTTTTATTAATAAATAACATGTTTTAATTCTTTGTGTTATTTATAAATGTTAACATTTACGGATATTAAGCTTTTACTATTAAGTACTAACAGAATGTATTATCTCCAGAAAATTAAAATATCAAAAATATCCGATATATATATCGTTAACATCCGATATTTTGATATTTTCCATGCATATCGTGATAGTTTACAAACCCTGTTGTTAATGGGCATACACACAGGCCTTCGAGCCTTCCTGAAGGGGCAAGACTATAAGTAAATCGTAAAACTGATACCGTCATTTACGTAGCCATCTGAGGTCCCTTGCATTCAGTTAGGCTCAAAAGCATGTCTCACCGTGTGTATGTCTATTTGGGAACAGTTTGTGCAGAGAAAATTATGAAAGTATATGTAAAAATAAAAAAGGTTCAAAAACTTTGACGACTAAGTCATGCTACAAAAATCTTTTGCTGTAAAGTAATATGCCTGAAAATGATTGTATGTAGGTGAAGACTCGGACTCGCACAGGAAATATATATTGGGACCTCCAAATCTAAACTGCAGTTTATGATAGAAACACAATTTAAGAGTATCTTACAGTTTTTACTCTTGTTATAATATTTTTGTTTAAAAAGTTTTTAAATTGAAATATGTTTTTATTTTAAATATGTATACAGTGCTTCTTTTTAAGTCAGGACCCCTCTCCTAACTTTTAAATGGTTCGATATTTTTTCATAAAAATTTAGGGAGTTTTAGTAAGACAACGTAAACAAATTTTATTTTTGGTGTGTTTACTTTCCCATGTTAGTTATTAATGATCTGCTAAACCATGCATAACTGAAAGTGGAAAAAGGCACAATTAGAATATTTCTTCTCTAAAAATTTCCTGTCATGTTAATAGGTATTTAATATCAAATGGTTTAATAATGTTTCATAGGAAATGTCTTTTATTATATTTTCAGTAATTCAATGATTTTTTTGTATGGACCCTAAGTAGATACTAAAATTTCCTAAACAAAACGTGTGGCGTGATATACCAATATGTATCGTCCCAGGAAAAAATTATGTATTTTGGCAAATCAGGTATAAACAAAGTTAAAAAAATAATCTACTATACAGCTTGTTACCAAATGGAAACATTCTTAGTTATTAACTCTACGACATAAGGTACTCCATCTTAAGAAGTCCTACTTGGTAAGAAAATAAATTTTCATGAGAAAATGTTTGTATGTTGGATATACAAAGTGTTTTTATAAGAACCTGCTTTTCAAATTTACTAAAATTCGTAAAACAGACCAAGAAAAGTTCCTAAAAAAAAATGTTAGTTCTTAGAAATGTTTATTTATTTATTTAAAACCTCCAAAACAAAAGTTTTTTGCTTTTTGTCAATTTGTCATAAATGTCAAAATTTGGTAGTTCTCATTTAATAACTATTGTTTAGAGTGCAGAAATAAAAAATATATATAGGGTCTTTTCTGTTTGTAATGATAATGACGGGTAATTTTAAGATTTATTTTCCAAAATTAAATGTGAACTAAAAAGTGATAACAGAACCTTTGAAGCACATCTTACATACAAATATTTTTGTTAAAATTAGTTTTTACACCAAGCAGGAGTTTTAATGAAGAGGCACTTTTTTTTGTAGAGTGTAATAATTAAAAAGTTCCCATATGGTAAGTAAGTCTGAAGACACCCTGTAGTTAGTGTTTAGTTTTAGTTTAGAAATTTTTCTCAAAACGAAATTTTACTGGCTTTTTCGGAAAGCTCCAGGGATCTTATGGGGTATTTTAAAATGCATGTTTTTATGATTTTTTTTTTTTTTCATTTTTTCGAAGCCCAGCAAACATTAGACATGTAATTCACTAATTTCTTAGCTATTGTCTTTTGAAACAAATCGCATTTTCAAATATGCAATTTTATATATATATGATATAGCCGCAAAACTAATATAAATTATTTTTGTATATTTTTGCCAAACCATAATTTTAAAGGTCACCCCAAAAAATCAGTTTAGCATTGGCAGTTTTTAGATTTAGTTCATAAGGTCGTAACTTATTGGGGTCATTACCAATAATAATGAAGGTAGATCTTTATTTATTTTTACTCATCTAAAAGCTTCATTTATTGTTTGCAAAAAACCTTTTACCCAATAGATTTATAGTAAAGTAAATAGTTGTCAGTTCAAGGCAGAGATCTCGCCATTTCGTGTTTGATTTGTAAAACTTAAAAATCCCATAATTTTCTTTGATTATTTGCAACACAATATTTACTTTGTACCTTGTACCCGGAACCATTAGTCTGTCGAGTAATATTCCCTGATTTTCGAAAGGCCGTAGACGTAATAAACTTTTATTTCAGTCTTTATTACAGTGTTTAGTTTAAAAAAACTAAAAAACACGCTTTTATATGCAACCGAACTAAAAATTAAAAAATAATTTTTCATTAAAAAATATTTTCACTTCATAGTAAAAAGCGTGGGTGCTTAATATATTAAATGTTATAATTATTATATTTGCCAATATCTATGATGGAAAAGTTATGAAAAATAGTAAAATGCACCCCACGCTTTTTACTATGAAGTGAAAATATTTTTTTTAATGAAAAATTATTTTTTAATTTTTAGTCTGGTTGCATATAAAAGCGTGTTTTTTTAGTTTTTTTAAACTATTAATTATTTTTCATTTTTTAGTTCGTTATATTGCACAAAATTCTTAATATAACAGTAAATTAGAACATACTATTTAATTAAGCAGCAAAAAGAAAATAACCAGCCCCCTATGAAATGACAATGGTAGCAAATTTTAAAATTTGCAAAAGATTGCAACTCACTAAAAATTTCTTCTTCATTAAGTAGCAAAGTTTCAAATTTTGCCAACAGATGGCAATCCAGGCAATGTTTGGACCGTTGCCAACATTTTGTAATCCACTAAAAAATTTCTTCTTCATTTAATAGCAAAGTTTGAAATTTTTCCAACAGATGGCATCCTAGGTGTTGTTTTTATAATATAATGGAATTTTTTTTTCCTGGCGATTAAAAAAAAGATAAAGGGATACTGTTTGCAGATTATTGCATTGTCATGGGTCCTTAATACGTGTGCAAAGTTTCAAAGAAATCGAATAGCTGGAAGTTGGTTAAAATTAGGCTCAAAGATTCCGTTACATAGGCAGCCAGATGGATAGATTGATAGATAGATAGATAGTTAAGGAAAAACAAAGTATAATTTTAATAATTTTAAAGTAAAATTTTTTTAAGAGACAAGCTTTTATTGAAATGTATTAAAAAGAATAAATTAAACTTTTTCTTTAAAACTTTTAATATTAACATGTAACCTCAATAAACAAATTATATGATCTAAAAACTTGTCGCGAGACTTAAGTACTCGTATTTACTTAGTTTAAAATAGATCAAGTGATTTAATTTATTTCTTAATCTACACAGGTAAATCTCGCGACAAGCTTTTCATATAATGTATGTCATGAGGTTATATGTCGATATTAAAAGATTTAAAGAAAAAGTATATTTTAATAAAAGCTTGTCTTAAAATAAGTTATTTTACTTTAATTTTTTTTTGTCTATCGCTAGACATGTTTCTCAGTGCGTTTATCTCACTGAACGCATTATTGCTATAAGGTCGTTTGCCTTGAAAACGTGAAAAGAGTTCATATAAGTATGGGTCCTTAGTGCTCCCTTTTGGTATAAAATATTGTCACAAAAATTATACCTATTATACCATCGGTTTCAAGGAGTCAAGGGTTTTAAAAAAATTGAAATAAAAATGTAGATAGCATATTAATACAAACTTGTATAATAACTTTAATAAAAAAATCGGTTGTCTGCAAAGTCGGTTTACTGACGATAGTTGAACGTGACAACGTCGAAAGAATCATTACCTTTATCGCCGCAATTATCGTTGCTATAAACAATTGACACCACATTCACTATTCACTGTAAAATTTTAAGGAAATAAACTATGTATCTGAAAAGTTAGGAAATTTAAGAGGCAGATTTATATAAGCTTGTCTTTTTAACATCATACTCTTACGGGTTGGTATTTTATTCTGATGACCCACACTTGGCCATACAGGAAGTATTTTTTAAAATCCATATATCTCAGAAACGGCTGCTCAAATCAACTTTTATTACTTATACCTTTTAAAAGAAAAGTATGTTAAAAAATAAGAATTTATATCTAAAAGTTAAATACAGAGTTACCAAAAAAAAACGATTTTGTATTTAATTTGTGCAAGATATTGCAGATGGCGCCCTTTAGAGTTTACAATAAAATTAAAATCAGATTTTACATTTTTACCCCCAGAACCGCCCCTGGCTTAATATTGTGACAATACATCTAATAAAAAAATAATTTTTTAATAGTTTATAGCACCCTTTTAGCATTATTGTATTTATCCCAACGTTTCGTGGCTAGATTGCAACTTTATCAAGGGCCTATAATTATGCCCTCATCCCGCTATACGACTCCAATTATTTATTAACTCAAACCAAATTCAAACTTTTAACATCCTGTATTTCCGAATTTATTCACTTTTGGACTAAAGTAAGTTGGTTTAGGTCGCCATATTATAATAGCCTCAAAGATTTCTGGTAGCATTATATACAGGGCTATTACAGAATGCTATTTAGAAAATTTAAAAGCAGATTCTGTATTTAAAAACGTGACCAGGGTTCTTATAAATATCGGTAGGAAATAATCCGTTTGCCTTTTTTTTGTCTTATTCAGGTTTTTAAACGATGATGCCCAATTGTTGTCTGAAATGTATTACGTTTTTTTTACGAAGCGCCTGTTTCTAGCCAAAAAAGAAACAAAAATCGGACAATGTCTGTAAATATTCTTCGCCAAATTTGATCTAGATACCCATTTTTATCAGCAAATTAACGACTATGCTCCTTGATCTGAAATAATTTTTTTTTGACATGTTAAATATTATTAACTGTTCGTGTCTTATGCATTCTTCTAAAAGAAGGGCGTAACCCGAAGGTGCAGCCATTAAAGTAATTTCATAATACAAACCGGAAAAAAGGTGGCAGCCAATAAATTATACCTACACTTACAAGTTGTAATCGATTTATGAATGAATGCAGCCATAAATTTGGTAGAGAATAGAAATAGAACTGTTAGAAAACCCACGCAGGCTAATTAACAAACAAACGTATGTGTCTTTTCTTTTTTGGTTGGGTGCAACAACATTTTAATATTCTACTTGTCATTGGTTTTGCTTCCTTGTTGTTAGCCATATCATAGTCAAATAATAACATGTTATTAGGTGTTGGCCATGTTTTATTGAGTATGCATAATTGTTTCAAAGACAAAATATAAACTTGAATAATAAATGTTCCGGTTCTTAAAGAAAAAGGTGCCTATTACCGACCTGAGGCTAACCAAACACGTAAAATAATGAACTTTATTACTCGAGTCGCAAGCATCTAATCACGCACAAGGACAACCTCCCAGGTGTAATCTCGCCGATTTTAATGAAACTGCAATATGTTGTAGAACATCAAAGAATAAAAGACCGTATTTTTTCGGCCATTAAACACTTTTAAGGGGTAAAGTGCACCTCTAAAATCCACCCTCAAATTGGTTTTTCAAATAATTTGAGAATGAATCGAATTGTGATGATGAGACATATAACCTACAAATATTTTTAATTTTAAATTTTCAATCTAGAGTGCCGTGTGTCAAAAATTAGCAAAAGATATGTTATTATACTCAAAATGTATCTTCTATTAAAATAAGTAAAAATATATCTGCTGTCGTGCGTATCAAATTTAATTTTGATACATTTAAAAAATAAATATAAAGGTGAGTTACACATACATATTAAGACCGAATTTTCCCGAAAAATACTGCACTTAAAATAATACAGAATGTATCAAAAAATTGTAATTTTTAAAATTTAAGCAATTTCGCATGGTTTATTTATAAAATTGAAGGAAATAAAAATAGTAATATATTTGTGCTGTCATATAGAGTAAAAATAATAAAATTGCCATTACACAGGGTGTGGTTAATTTTTTAATTTAATTATAGCTTTAACCATAATTTTTTGGGAAACCCTGTAGCAATACGTTCGTTTAAATACTATATTTAATATAAAACAGTTTTTAACCGGTCAGTAGATGCGTGCAGGTCGCTTCCTATTCGGATCTTAGACTATAACGAAAGATTTTACATTCAAATCACAAAAAATTGGTTGTCAACAGGAGCCTTTAAAACATACCGTATAAGCAATAGCTAAAAATATATCGGCCAGTAAAGCAACAACAAAGGATGTAGGCTTAGTCATCCAATACGAAATGTTTACAAGCCGGTATTCAATAGCAAAACGTTAGACTATCTCTTTTCCTCACATTGCCTATGTGTTATGATATTTAGCTGATCCGGTATATTACTATGTATTAAATTTGATTTTACGTAATAGAGCTGTTAAAATATTCGTAACGTGCTACAAAGCTTAATTGAATTATCGGAGTCTATTGCAAATATTAACATCTCAAAATAGTTTGAAACAGCTAAACATTGAGGCTAATAGTCGAATATGCAACCTTCGTCTAAACTTCTAAAGTCATCAATCATATTTACTTGTCTTCCGGAAAGAAAAAATAAGAAGCGGAAAGTTGTTTATGTCAGAACTGCGTGATATATAAGAGTTAGTTTTTGTTTTTTGTGCAAAACAATAGAATTAATTCCAGCCCAATTTTCATCCTATTAATCGTAGAAAAAAATATATAAATTATTTAGTATTAATAAAATTAATTAAGCATTTCCCGTGACTAGCGCATTAAGGGTTAAGAGTAGGGATAAATAGCCAATTGCGGGGTACCCGTCCAGCGGTGGAACGGATCGCTTTTGATCACTAAACGCCCTATTTAAACGCTCCTTATTTCCGCGCTCAGTGGCGTAGCGTAAGCAAAAACAAGCGTAGGCGAAGTCGTATCTGTGAGGCCCTTATCGACAAATGATTGTCGAAAGAAAAGTTGAGGAGTTGAGGACAAAAAAATAGTCTTCACCTTAATGTATGTTCCTGTAAGGCCCTTTTATAGCAGATAACAGTTGAAGAGCAAAAAAGGTCCTCACCTCACCCTTAAATACAAAGTCTTTGCAATGGTATTTGATACATAATACAATTATTGACGTAGGCAAACATTTGTCTGCGAGGTTCCTTTTATGACAGATTAGAATTGGAAAGAAAAAATGGTGCCCACCCTTTCAATTCCGTCTTTTTTATGTTATGCCCGTATCTCACATTAACATTTTATAGTTTCGCCTTGCCGCGAGGCAGGGTTGCCACAATGATTTTTATAAAAGTACTAGATTCCAGAAAAAAAGTACTAGAATGTACTAGATTTGACAAATAAGCTAAAGCTAAAAAATAGTTTAAACGGGGGGTGTAAGTAAAACAAAAGTCAAAATAAAACGTAAAAATTATAATAACAACTCATTAATAGTCACGTCAAGCAATTCATCATTCGAAACATCTGACAATATTAATGATGAATTTACCAATTCTTTGTCAGGTTCCCCTTTCTCTTCAATATCCGACAATTGAACCCATTCAATAAGAATATTTTCATACTCTGACTCTAAAATTGGAAATAAAGGATAGACTTATGCGACATCTCTATTTACCCATTTGTTGTCTTATCGATCGACGAGTTGCACGCAGTATATTCTTATAATATGTGTCTCCCAGGATGTGTTACAATGGACAAAAAATTTGGAATTTTTAAACGTCCTTTAGGGAAAACTGGTCGCATGATCCAAAACTAATAAATACAAAACTTTCCTCCGATTGATAATATACAGGGCGAGTTATAACTAAAAATATGAAAAATGACCAAGAGTAAAGTACCTTTCTCTTTAAAAATAGGACAAAATTGTATAAGTAAATGTTGTAAAGAATAAAATTTCATGTCAAAATTTAAAGTTAAGCAATTAGGGTAAAAAAATTATTTTGGTCAATTTTTACATTATGCATTAACAGTTTTTTAAATACTTGGTTTAAGGCAGCGAATTTTTAAAACATAAATAAATTTAATATATATTTTCTTTTAAATCTTGCTCCCTCTTGCCCATTTTTACGTTGTAACGCGCAATGTAAAAAATTGACAATTTTTTTTTACTTTCATGCTTTAACTTCCAATTTTGACATAAAATTTTATTCTCTACAACATTTACTTATACGATTTTGTTTTATTTAAAAAATAAAAGTAGTGAAATCCTGGACATTTTTCATAATATTAGTTATAACTTTGAATGTATAATAGCAATTGAATTAAAATTTTGTACTTACAAGTTTTGGACCATGCGACAACTTTTCCCCAAAATTCTTTTAAAATTCAGAAATTTTTGGTTCATTTGTCCTCTTGTAACACCTATCCTGGGACACACTGTATGTATGTGTGTAATATTGTAAAAATAGGAATATAATTTTAAAAACGTACTAGATTTTGATCAGTACGTACTAGACCACTAGATTCTATTGAAAAGTACTAGATCTAGTACAAATGTACTAGGTGTGGTAACACTGCCGCGAGGTCCCTCCAGACGCGAGGCGCAAGGCCGTAGGCTATATACCTTCTACTCCGCCTACGCCAAGCTACGCTACTGGCCGCCCTGTAGTAAATTCCGAAATTCCCACTTGGGCTTCCCTACCATAAATACATATACCTAATTATTATGTATTTTACAAATATAAGATTTACTTCAAATTATTTAACAAAAGTAATTTTATGTGAAATCATAACGTCATCCTCATAACTTTCAAGTAGTTGTTTCTTTACTATATTTTTATGTAGTTTTCTTTGTTCAAGATCATTAATAACGTTTGTTTAATTCCTATTGCCGCCTTGCAACATTGTTGCTAATGCGTTTCGCTTTTTGTGATTTAGTAGTAGAAAAGAGGATGCTTGAGGCAAATCGAGATAGATGCGTTTGTTCATTATTTCTTAGAATTGCTAATGGTTTGCCACAAAAGTAATCAAGGGACTACTTTGACTATACCCATTTATATAAGATGTTACGTGTTACAAAATTGTATCTAAACAAAATTAAGGGCAGATTCTACTATTGAAAATATGAAAAAAAGTGCATATAAACATGGGTCCGCAAATTTCTCGTTCACAAGATACAGGGTGTTAATCTTATTAGAAAAAAATTTTTGTTTTTTTTTAATAACTTTAATATTATTTATCCAATTTTATTTCAATTTGGCAATGTAATTTATGGCATTAAGGGCGTAACATTTAATAAGTCCAGTGGCGTCTCGAATAGCAACAAAAGGAATATTTCTAAGAAAAAAATGGTACGCCACTGACTGTCCATAAGTGTGTAAAATTTATTTATGTCTATTTTTTCCGTATCTTGTTTAGTTTAAGAAAAAAACCCACTTAATTGCATACTTTTAGACCATAAAAGTAGCATTGCGGGAGCTTTTTCTTTTAAAATTTAGGTTTTATAATTTTTGTTGGAAATTATGTAACAACGAAAATAAATACATATTTGAGGAGGTGGCGATCAAAAAAGGGTTTGTCACACTGGAGTACATTTTCATAAACGTCAAAAATATCTATATGTTTACCAATTGTACATTGTATACCGAAACAGCTAAATAACATAACACATAAAAATGTGAGGAAAATAGACTAACATGAATACCGCATGTAAAAATTTCGGATTGGATGCGTCACGTATATCCTTTGTTGTTGCAAGTGTGTCCCATAATTTACGCAAGATTTGAATTTTGCGCCATTTGTACCGTAAAGTGTTGCCAACCAAAAGAAAAATACAGCGTGACAGCTGACAGTTCAAGGTTATTAAAAATGGAGCATTACACAAAAGAACAACGCATTCATTGTGGAGCAATATTTCATTACTGTATGAGTCATTTCTTGGTGGTGTAATTTTCCGTTTTGGTGATCAGAATTGGCCGCACAGATCATGCGATTTAACGCCGTTGGATGTTTTTCTTTGGGGTTTTTTGAAAAGAAAGGTTTATGTCAACAAGCCCACGACCACCTACGCCTTGAAGGAGGAAATTCAGCGCTGTATCAACAAAATTCAACCACAATTATGCAAAACAACATGGAAAATTTCAGCAAAGTCGTGGAGGCCATTTACCCGATATGCTATTCCAAACATAACACTATACTGTATACTATCTAAATCAATAAAAAAATTACTTCTTGCGTAATAAAATTTTGGGACACCCTTTATATTTTGATGTAGAATCTGCTTTAATTTTTTTTAGCTTTATTTTGTAACACTGTATAAGTTTAGTTTAGTCTTGATATTTTTCCATATTTAAATATTAATGCTTTTTGGGTATATTAACTGTCAATCCTGGTCAATTTATTCATAAAATTTTATGTTTTGAGTCAACCTTTATAATAAATTCACTCTTACTAAGCTATTTTATCCAGAAAAAAAAATTCTACATGTGAAAATAACTTCTAAAATAAGGGCTTTTTGATGAATCGCTTTTTCTCCAGAGAACTATACCCGTGTAATATATT
The DNA here is from genome assembly GCA_014170235.1 of Listronotus bonariensis. NCBI lineage: Eukaryota > Metazoa > Arthropoda > Insecta > Coleoptera > Curculionidae > Listronotus > Listronotus bonariensis. The sequence continues at coordinate 59,170 of JACEGR010002592.1, read as the reverse complement.
TAGATATACTTTTTCCCCTTAGTTTTAGGTGTATTTATTTTATGGCATAGACTAAGACCCAACAGGGAAATAGCACAGATTGCCCAAGAGATTGTGAATGGTGACAACGATATTAGTTTCTGGATACAATACTTACATTTGAAAAAGGTCGAAAAATTACAAATTACTAAACGGAAATCGTATACACCTTAAAAGAAAAATAAATACAATTTTACTATATCAAATACGTATCTTAATTTCGAATATTTTTTTTGTCTACAAAGGTATGTAATAACATTAGAGTTTATTATTTTTAACAATAATTAAAAAAAAAAATTTAAACTTTGACGAAACTGGAAAAAATGGGTTAAACATCTGAAAATCCGACACTTACAGTATCTAAAACTTAGGCTTCATAGAAGTCTTTGTGGGCTACCCTTAAGATTTAAAAATACTTTAAATAAACATTTAAAAAAAAACTAAAGCGACAATAAAATACTAATAATAAACAAAAAAAATGAACATTAAAAAAAAACTTAATTGACCCTAAAATAAATAAAGTAGTGTAGGGGGTTGTTTTTTATGAGATTTGGTGAGAGCAATAAAAGTCTGGGATCCAGTAAATTGAAATTTTATTGACGTGGATGATGAGTAAGGAGTACACTAGTACCAGGACACGTCCCAGTAATGATGATATATCAAAATTTGGAGATTACGCCCAAAAGGCTACTAGCGCACTGTGTCCTCTTCCCACGCCTAACACTGAAAAGGACGATTTTACTTCGCTGGTCTAAGACCTGAACATCCGAAAAAATATCTAATAAGTTTTTGTCGTATTCAACCATAGGCGTGCGGATTTCTGGATCAGGCAGGTAGTTAATAATCACTGTAAAATACATGCAGTTTTCTGGTACAGTAGCTAAAAATTTAAAAACAATAAATAGAAAAAATCAAAAACATGAAGTCATGATGTTTTTGATTTTTTTTCTATTCATTATTTTTAAAATTTTAGTTACTTTATTTATATTAAAGTCGGTTTAGTATTTTTTAATGTTTTTTTTAGTTTATTATTATTATTATTTAATCGGTGACTATATATATGCTTAAAAACATTACTACATACCTAATACCTTTTTCTCTTACGTAAACTGTTCGCATAGAACGGCAATGCTGTCTCTAATAGGTATAAATTGGGTATAAACGGAAACACCTGATACAAAAATAAAATACACAAAAAAAAATTAAAAATATATATTAGCTAAATGACAATCACGTGACGAATTAGAACATTTTCACGTTACATTTACTACTCTAATTGTTTAAACAACTAGCGTAGATTATTATCTAAGCAAATAGTTACTGGAGGCAGCATTGCCGCACAAACAACATTCGTCAGAGATAAAAAAATAAGTCTAGTACCTTTCCCTCTCGCGATACCGACTTGGTTTTTCAGGGACCACAGCGGAAGTTTACTCGTTCGAATAAAAAAATAATTTTTAAAATCGGTCCACAATTAACGAAGTAATCGTTGTACATACATAAAAAAACATAGGTGTCGAACATCCTCCTTTTTTGAAGTCGGTTAAAAATAATATGTTACTCCTATTAAATGTATTGTTTAAATATTTCTTAAAAGTTTCATGCAATAGCACCAAGTCTCAACGAATTTATTAGACAAGTCATTATTCCTAAAATATTAGACACATTAAAATGAGATATGGATCAATTTTAGGCGAAAAACCAATTCTAAAAGTTATTTACCAATTGGTTGTGTTGACGTTTAAACAATGGATTATATGTCAAAGTTGTCACCAATTATTACCGCGGTTATGATTGGTTGAACGCCTAAAATTGATGATGGTATGGAAAGAGGAAAGTTTTGCCATATTCTTCACTTTTTAGTCACTGTCGGTTTCACCGAAAATGGCTCTAATTTGAAACTTTTAAATGGTTCTCCTGGTATATTTTGACTTTTTGGGATTCCTCAGACTATTCTAATTCAGAATGTGACCTTTTAAAAAGTTTTTAAGTCTACTTGATTTTTTAAAGCCATTTTTGCATCTCGTTTGCATAATTGAAACCAAATTATTCTAAGGTGTCCAGGTGATGTCAGAAAAATACAATCGCAAATTTTAGTGACTAGTATAAAAGAGAGGCAAATTAACATTGAACGTGTCTTACTTATATTTTGAAATAGAAGCCTATTTAGACAAGGACTTTTTAAAAAAGGATTTGTGACGAATCTAAAATACTATAATCCTTGGCATCAAATAAGAGAATCATAAAAGTTATCAACTCCTCGTTGACTCCAAAATTTTATTACGCCACTTGTCAGCGCCTTTTTGCGCTGATAGTAGGACAAAGCAGCGCGTTATGATAAAGATTTTTTTTAAATAACGAGTAGTGGTATTGTGTTTATATTTTTATGATTTCTCTTTTTCATTCAAACGACTATAATTTATTTGCGATTAAACTAAAAGTAAGGACATAAATGGGCGTAAAAACTTTTAAAAAGGTCACATTCTGATTTATAATTGCCTCAGGAATACTAAAATGCTAAAATATACAAGGTATTCCATTTAAAAAATTAATATTGAAGCCATTTTCAGTTAAACGGGAAGTAAGCGAAAAATATACGAAAACTTCCTCTTCCCATACCATATACTTTTACTAAGTCTTATTTTCATAGTTTGATACTCTAGGAGTTACAGCTTTTCTAATAGATTCGTTGACAGCCGGTATACTATAAGTTTCTTTTATTTTCTCGTTTTTTTCTTTGTTTGTATTTTAGTATTGCAAATGATATAAGAAGAGTGTAATAAGAAATAACGGTGCTATTATCATAAACAACCTGGCATTTCAGTGGCGCCAATATAAGATTCAAAACAAAAATACATTTTGGCAAGATCATAATTATGTGTGTTACCGTGAAAAATTACCTGCGATAATATGAGAAATCAGGTGTATAAATATTGTCGATGTCCTTGAAGAGTGTGTGTATTACGAAGTGCGTTCGCAAATCCTTACGGAATTATTGTACTTTTCTTAAATTCCATTTTACACATTAAATCATTGATTTACGAGTTACGCTTTTTTCCTAATTTTCTGCTATTTTAAAGGATGTCAGACCTGTTTATTTAGTGACCAATAAAAATACAAATCTTAAAACCGACACACAGACTATACAACTTTCTTTACAAAAGGTTGTATATACAGTAGCCTACCGACAGATCCAGTCTAAACATCAATATCCTGGCACCGACTACTAAAAAAACCGTATCAGCTAAGTCAAAAGGTTTACAGGCAATGCGTGGAAAAGAGACGATCCAACGCGTGTAGAATACCAACAAGTGAGATTAAATAAATAATTCCGGCATGTAAACCAGGTAACACCGCACAGTGTCAAAATTAATATTTTTATAACAACATAAATGTATATTATGTGTAATTATGTGTTAAATCTACCGGTATGAAAACCAAACTGTAGATCACAAGAATAAATATTTATTCTTGTGCTGTAGACCATAGCCATATCATACCCTGAATCGCTTTCACCAACTTGCCATATGTACTCTTCCGAAATTCACCGCTGCAACGAGCCTGCATATTCAAACAGAACTAAATCACGACTCCTGGTTTACCCCGCTTCCATCTGCCGTCCGCCGTGTCAGACGGCGCACAGTGAATCGACTAGTACAAGCTAGGTGGACAAAAATATTTTATTTTTCGATAAGCTTGTTCTGGCTGCTGTGAATAATATTTTGATGTTTTATTATATAATTGGCCTTTTGGGAGTATCTACATTACAAAAAATGTACAGAATAAAGAATGCATGTGTTTACTAAAAGAAACGGGTATATTGTTATAACGAGAAAATTATTTACACAACTTAAAACAGACCTACGTAATTGTTGTAATTATATTACAGAAATAAAGAACATAAAAAAATTTTTTTGAAATTTTTTATAATTACTAAATAAAATAAAAACTAATAATTATCATCATCACTTTCAGAATTAGATGAATCAGGTAGTAAGTACTCTATATCGTGAGACAGATTTATATTACTTGCTACCTGATTTGGTGGTGTTGAAGGTGGGACAATTAAGTTAAGAACTTCCAATGGTAATTTCCCGGTTTTCTTCTTAGGAACTTCTCTGAGCGAGTTGATTACAGGATCGGATGTTATTATGAGCATATTCAATAAATCTCTATTCGTGGAAATGCGTGAATGCTTCCTTGTATGGTGCTCACGGAATCTACGGCAATCTTTATTTCGGGCTTCTTGAGATTCTTCCGATAGCTGCCCGATTGGAAGAATGCATGATTGAATAACTTCCGTACTATGAACCAATATTTTGTGAACAGTAACAGGCATATAATACCACGAATAAAGATGTAGGTAGAGTGTTCTGGTTTCAGAGCAATGCTTTTTAAATTCTTTCAAATTAATGTCAAAGCCTGAGGATAGAGCTCTTAATAATATACTAAACTTTTTAATTAGATTAGCATCCAACCCTGTAATCTCTGCACTCAGTTCCGGATTCATAAAAAATCTACGAGCTGTGTTCCCATCGTTTGTGTTCCCGTAACCCGGTTTTGGTTTGTCTACAATAAGTCCCATTTGGCTTTTAAATTTTTGTCTGATAGCTTCCGAGCGTTGTCTCACACTAGATTTCGCGTCAGCATCTCTAGCTTGCCACTTTTTTATATCTAAACGATAACTAATATGTAACAGACATTCCAGGCAACGAATCCACGCGTGCAATGTAGACAAACCAAAACCGTAATGCTCTTTTTTAGCAACAATGTCTTTTAATTCGTCATTCATCATTTTAGGTGTAGCACCACAGATGTAACATGTTTGTGAAGAACGTGTGTCCGTTAAAGCATCGCAAACTTTTCCATCTATCATTGTAAGCAAAGATTGTGCTTAACAGTAATTTCAGATTCGCCAAAATGATAAGTTGTTGGAAGAAGTTCCGATATTTCTTTCTGAACTTTGTTAGTTTCTGTTACCGTAAATTCACGAGTTTCCTTTGAAAAAATAAACTTAATTGGACGGCAATAGAGTGTGGGACGATGGTCGTGGATTTTGCCAAATAATATTTTGGCCATCACTCAATGGCGACGCGATCCCACCTCGAATATTTCCTATGCTTTTAATTCCCTCTGGTCTGCCAGTTGATTTCCACACCTGTATAATAATATAACATTATTTCTTTTTGTACTAGCAGAGCATTGTACCTTACTCAATTATTAATAACATAACTATTTTAGCCCAATAAGACTGACACTATTTTTGTCCCTAAATCCCTATCGCTCAACGCTCTGAACACCGGTCTAACTTATTATACCGGGTTAGTAAAAAGTACCACAACTTATAAATATATGTATAACCGCTAAAGCTACATTTACCAAAATTCGTATAAAAGGTGATTTGAACATGTGGAATTAAAAAGTGATATCGACACTGTTGCCAGATGTCCCAGTTTTGTGCTACACGAATTTTTAGTTTTTAAATGGATTGCCCCATTTATTTTTATTGCATTAAATTGGGCGGATCAAATTTAGTAAGTTTCTAAATTTTTAAAATTCAGTTTCTATTAGTTGCCGATATATGATAATGATACGCTACATTTTCAGCAAAAATTAATGTATCTCCTAAATATCTTTAAAACCGCTAGAGCTGTGTTTACAAAATTTGGTATTTAGGGGTTCTTAGGCATGTCTAATTGATCAGTGATATCAGCATTGTTGCCAAATTTTAATATAATAGCGATGTTGTCATATCCCAGTAACTGGTAAAGATTGAAATTGAAAAATTTGGAATCTTACTAAAAATGACGTGATCCTTTTATTGTAATTAAAACAAATATGGCTTTCTATTTAAAATGAGACCTGTAGCGCAAAAGTGGAAAATCTGGCAACAATGACAGTATCGCTATTCTATTCTACTTGCCCAGAAATCATTCAAATGCCAAAATTGAGCGCATCTGAACTTTTTACCTAAAATGTGATGTCACACTACATCTAGTAAAATTGGAATTTATTTTTTTTTACTTATTAAATTTGTCCTGTGCAACTTTTATTGTAGTGAGAATAAATGCGGCATTCCATTTTAAATAACGAAAATTACATGTGTAGCACAAAACTGGGAAATCTGGCAACGGTGCCGATATCACTAATAAATTCTTCATTCCCGACAGTTTTTAGATACCAAATTTGGTAAATGTAGCCTAAGTGGTTTTAAAGATATTTAAGAGTTGCGGTACCAGTAGTATACCCTCAGATTAATTTGCTACAAGAATTATTTACCAATGGAGCTTAACCTAAAACTTGTTTCTAAAAATCAATACAAAACACGGACGCGCGCACACCTTATGCAATCGGTCGTACCAACACATTTTTGGCCGGTCAAACTTTAATGCAATCCAACCTTGTAGTACAACTTGTTAAACGACAACGCCTACTTTAGTTGTACAACCTTGTACAACCCATTGCATGGTTAACGAACCGTTTATTATTTTGGAACGTAGCTTGCGTTATAAAATGAAGATTTTTGCAAGGCCGCTAGGTGATTGAAACCAGAAATATGCGTTAGATGTTATTTTCGACGCCAGAATAAAACTGCGAAAGTTAAAGCCTACAAACACATGAAAAGGCACTCTGCCGTAACATGGGTGACGTGAATATAAATTAAGTAATAAAGTGTTAACGTCTGTTAAAATAACACAAGTTGGAACGTCAGTTAGTCCAGTGGTAATTGCAAGGGCTTAATTAAAAGGTTGCAAAATAAATGTGTAAAAACGAGGAAATTGTCGAGTGTTATCGCATATCCTAAACCAGTGGCGGTGTTAGATAAAACGAGGATGCGGCAGATAAAAAAATTTAAATCCAAAACCGAATTATCAAATCAAATAACATAAAGAAGCACAAACTGAAATAGATATATATATATTTTTATTATTGGGATACTACTTTAATAAGTTTGTGTTGTTTTTTGTATGTCAGTGTATACGTGAATACAATAAATCATATTTTCTTAAATAACGGTCGCCGCAGCGCTGCGGTCGCCGTTTAGCTGCATGCGCGCCCTGTAGCTACATCTGTTAGAAAGTCACAGACGCCATTATGGAACCATCCGATCAAGTCTACATCTGTTTGCGTGATTTTAAAATGCCTTCGCCTCTCGAGAGTCCCGACGACGGCGAAATGCGTGCTGTAATACGGTTTCTCTGTGTTCAAGGCTTCAAATCAGTTGACATTCATCGCCAAATCAGTAAAGTGTATGGTGAAAACATTATGAGTGATGGAATGGTGCCGAAATGGGTTAGGACCTTTAAAGATGGCCGCACAAACATTTATGATGAGGAAGGAATTGGGAGACCTTCAGTCATTACCGATGATCTGATTCAAAAAGTGGACTGTAAAATATTGACATGTTTAAAGGCCTTAACCCATTTTCGCACCATTCCATGACTCATAATGTTTTCACCATACATTTTACTGATTTGGCGATGAATATCAACGGATTTGAAACCTTCAACACAGAGAAACCGTATTACATACAGCACGCACTTCGCAGTCGGCGGGATTCTCAATAAGCGGAGGCATTTTAAAATCACGCAAACAGTAGCCTCGATCGAATGGTTCCGTAATGGCGTCTGTGACGTGACCAACAGATGTAGCTACACTGCGCGCATTCTCTAAACGGCGGCCGCATTGCTGCGGCAAAGTAATTTAAAAACGGTACTTACTTTAAAAACACGCCTCGTAAAATATACGCCTTTATTACAGGGAATGACCAAAGTATTTGTTCAAGTTTTAAATAACGTCATGTCATTTGGTTTTTTTGTAAACATAGACGTATAAAAATTTGCTTTCCTAACTTCATTTGGATAGTAAAATTAAACTTCAATTAAATTTATCTTTTAATTAAGTTGTTTTAAATACTTATGTACTAAGACAAATAGGTCCTCTGATTTAGTCTACGGTCCTCCTTGTAGTGTTTGATGCACTTTGAAATTTAACAAGGCTAATATTTTTGGAATAAGTAGTAGGAATACCTAGGTTTGCCTAACCCGGGTCACCAGGTATTGCGCATAATAGAATGGTGTTATAAAATTTAATCCAAAAAATGTGTTTGATTCACAGGCCAACAAACGTAAATCGAAAGTTTAGTTCATTTTAGATTAAAATTCACAAAAAGACACTTTTGAGGGGTTTGCACAAAACTAATTCCGTTTAAAGTTGTTTTTGTGAAAATACAATATAAAGTGTTTGATATACTTTGAAATTACAACAACCTTTTAATTAAATATGTATTTAAAAACTTAATTTTCAAAAGGCAAACAGTTTTCTTGGGGTTTAATTACCGGCAGATATGAACATAAATCTAGGTATTTAAAACTCGAAGCCAAAAACTTAGCATGTTCGTGGAGAGTTCTACTGCTCTGATTTGCATGGTCTTTTTATTAAATGATCCTCTTGGTTACTAAGACGTCTCATCACATTTTTAAAAGTTTTATTACTGATTTTACTTTTATAAAACAAAACATATGATCGCTACGTGTGTTGCCTATACTGCCGAGAATGATATGTTATGTTTTTTATAAAAATAAAATAAGTAATAAAACATTAAAAAAGAAGCGTTATGACGTCTCAGTATCCAGGAGATCAGTTAATAAAAAGACCATGTAAATCGGAGCAGTCGAACTCTCCACGAAGCGGCTGAATTTTTAGCATTCGCGTTTTAAGTAAATATTTAGATTTATTTTCATGTATGCCGATAACTAAACCCCAACAAAATTGTCTGCTTTTTTAAAAATTAGGTTTTTATATATTTAATTAAGAGGTTGTTAAAATTTCAGAGTGAATTAAACACTTCATATTGTATTTTTAAAACAACTACTTTGGAGGGGATTCATTATATGTAAACCCCTCAAAAGTATCTGCCTTTTTGAATTTTAATTTAAAATTAACTAAACTTTTGATTTTGTTGCCTGTGAATCAAACACTCTTTATGGGTTATATTTTAATACACCTTTCTATTATGCGCAGAACCTAGTGCACCGGGTTGAGTTAGGCAAACATACATATTCCTACTACTTATTTCATAGATAAGTACAAGCCTTGTCAAATTTTTAAAGTGCATCAAATACTTCATGAAACATGCGTTACTGGTTCTTGGACTATTGGTTTGCGCTGAAAAGTAAGATATGATTTTTGTCGATTTTATTTTTTTATTTTTTGTTAATTAATAAATAATACATTAGGACATGGTGATTTTTAACGAAATGATGAAATTTCTTACGTAAACTTTTTGTTTCAGGTAAATATGGTTCCAGCAAAATAACAAGTATAGTTACAACAAATAGGTTTGTATTAAAAAATTATGTATATTAGAATTCCCTACTGAAAGACTTTAAATTTAGTATCAAGTGTAGAGTAAATTCGTGTACTTTGTACTGATACTGTATTGCAGTTTTGTAAAAATACTAATTTTTAATCAAATCAGTCAAAGTTTAAAAATCCCTTAATACATTTCTTTATATGGTTACTTTTTTTACTACGTAAACTGTGATTGTTTTAATGTTGCGTCAGACATGCAACAATTAGCGCGCCACATAGCGCGGACGTGGACGTATTCGTGGACGGAATTTACGTCGTTTCAAGGGCTTGGCAAATGATTATAGGGTGATTCAGAGCTTATCTGTTTTTTGCATCAAAGAAGCACGCAAATAGGTTGGTCTGTTTGAAGCGATGTTTGGCGAATTGTTGCAATTCTAGACGCGGCTTAAGATTTGTCTTTACAGATTGAAACTTTGTGTCTTTAAAGTCTCACCTAATGAGATTTTTTAAATAAGCCTGGTGATTACAGTGGATGTCATCATCATAGTTGAGGTTTCTTATTTCTTTGTTGTGTGTTAAAGTTTATTATCTGATTATTACCAAGTTACAACACGGTTAATCCTTTATTTAATACGTCATAAGAAACAAAAAAGTCTTACTTAAAATATTATCAAGATTTACACTAACTAAATGTTTGTGTAATGTAATTATATCAATCACATGTCACGTTTTACAATAGTTACAACGGAAAAAATACAAATAAGCGCCATCCACTTATTTCATAATCATTGTAATGAAATAATTACATGGCCAACTAATTTTTTCCAGACAAATTATTTTTAAAACGCCAGAATAATACTACGGAGTTTTTTCTAATTGCCAAGGTCGTTTGTAAACAAAAACGTTTTGCCAGTATTAGGGAGTTTTCATGCCACTAATAGAGAGTTACTATAAAAACCGCGTAATATTCCTGTACTTTATTTCAACTTTGTAATTTTGTGACTAACTTACTTTTAAGGAGGAACTTACCTGTAAATGCTTAAATTTTCATTGATTTTCTTTTTTTTTTAATGAACGAGTCATTATACAGCGTGTCTTCGGAAGTTCCCACCAAATGAAAAACTTTTTAATTATTAAGTTTACGAAAAAAGTGCCTCTTCATTAAAAGTCCTACTTAATGTGAAAATACTGTTTATTAATAAATAATACATTAAGACATGGTGATTTTTAACGAAATGATGAAATTTTCTTACGTAAACTTTTTATTTATATAAATATGGTTTCAGCAAAATACCAAGTTTCGTAAAAAGTCCTACTTAATGAAAAAATACTTTTAGAAAAAATATTTGTATGTTGAATGTACAGGGTGGCCTAAAAGACTTGTTTCCAAATTAAGATACAGGATATTTCCTTACGGTACGAAACTTTAAAGGGTGATTTTTTATATCATTTTATGAAGAAAAGTTCGTCTAACATATGCCCGGAGTTGATTCGTTTCTGAGATACAGGGCGTTAAATTATTTTTTAAAAAGTCGGCATTTTATAAATATCTTAAATACGAAGCCAGATACAAAAAGCGTGACACTAAAAAGTTGTATTTTTAGTTGCTTTATAGAAAAAACATTAAAAACTTCATTAAAAGCCAGGGGCGTACATTTTTCTTTCACGAGAAAAGAGAGAGACGCTACTGGACCCAATAAGGTCAATCTAGTTAGAGCTTTACAAGCGCTTTATTACATCAACCAAATTTTAACCAAATCGGTTATTTATAAAATATCGATATTTTTAAAAACTTTAACGACCTGTATCACAGAAACGAAGCAACTCCGCGCATATGTTTATAGAAACTCTTCTTTATAACATAACATAAGAAATTACCCTTTAAAGTTCCGTGCTGCAATTAGAAAAAGTATAAAAAATTAAACCATACACTCTCAGGTATACCTGTACATGTCGCCTCTATGGTAAACAGCAGCGCGTGAGTCCATTATAAGATTAAAGTTTTTAATATGTTTTACGAATAAGTTATTGAATAATTTGGTGCTCTAAACATATCGTTAATTGCTTTTCAGTAGGGCGCTATTTAAAAATAGGCGCCAGACAGGGGAGTTTTTAAAAAGTTTAGGTCGGGTGAGGATTTTTGGTGAGTAATTTCTCTGTGAATAGGGTGCTTTGGATTGAAATGGGCGCGAAAAGGAGGAAATGACCTTTTAATTTTTTTTTGCGCCTTGCACTCAAAATAGGCGCTACGGAGAAAAAGACTTTTTTTTGGTGGAAAATAGGCGCTCCGGAAATTCTAGCCTAGGGCGCCTCAAACAGTTAATACGGCCCTATTTTCAGTTAGGTAATCATTGCTAAAATCTTAATTAAACATTATTAAGTTGTCATTACGACAAATAAGCGGGTTAAAACATCTCTATTATTTTTATGTTTGGTTACGTGTAATGAATGTTAGATGGCGCAAATATTTTTAATCATCCATAAATTGTTTATTGACATGATAGACCGATGCATTTATAACCGTTGTTGCCAATCACTGCAACGTTTATTTGTTTTGTATTAGATGCGCAGTGGCAGACTTAGTGAGCATAAGGGGATGTTTGTTCATAGAATATCAGAGAATGTCAGGACTCTGCGCAGTTAAATTAAAACGACCATTTATGAGTCTTTTATTATAATTATGGTGTAAACTCGTACCTCGTTCCTAAATTACGTGAGACATTTTAGGGGGAGGAGGTCGAGGAAAATCTCACCAAATCTCACTATGGGTAGGGGGGCTGTGAAAATCTCACGTAATTTTTGTTTAAGTAGAAAGGGGACAAAATTTTGGAGCAGGCCTCCCCCAGGAACATGTGATGTATTGTTGCCTTTTTGGATCGGAGACCTTTTTTTGCTCTTCAAAAATTTTTTGAGGACAAAATCAATTTCGTTTCAAGAACTTTAGAGTTTTCTATTTCATCATAAATCTCACATGAGATTAGATATGGGGGAGGGTTAAGAAAATCTTACCTATTCTCACCAGGGAAGGGGCGGTCAAAAATATGGAAAAAACATTTCAAATAATTTATGGACGCCCCCTTTGATTATACAGGGTTATTTTTAGGTTTATATTTTTTTAAACACTGTAAAGAAGGCAAGAAAATAAGAAAATTTTTCAGATAAAATTATATCCAAACATACATTGTTTCCAAGAAACAGAGTGTTAAAGTTTTAAGAAAATTGCCTTTTTGTCATAACTTTCCTACCACTCCAGATATTATCACAAAATTTGATACACTTGTTTTGACTATTGCATTACATTTTTGGTTGTTAAAGTTAAAAAAAAATTACCAGTGGCGTTCGAACAAGATTTCTCTTGAATATTTTTCAAGAACAATATAGTACGCCACTGCTTTTTCTTTGAATCAATATTATTTTTAAAATATTAATTTACTTTGGAGTTAATTTTGTCTTCTGCTAATATTTTAGTACTGACAAACAGGTTTTGTTTAAAAAATAAAAGCCATTTTGATGCACGGCAAAATCGCTGAAATCTGATACGGTGTTTTGTATGTAAAGTTCGTTTTTGTCTAATTTGTATTAAAAAAGGTCAAAAACTTACATAACTACAATTTAAAATATAATGGTCAAAAGAAGTGAACCAAATTTTGTAATAATACCTGGAGTAGTAGAAAGTAGAAAAAGGCATATTTGTCTTAAAACTTTCACACCGTGTATCTTAAAAACGAAGCATTTTTGTACATAATTTTATCTGAATTTTTTCCTATTTTCTTGCTTTTATTACAGTGTTAAAAGGAAAATATCTGCTTAAAAATAACCATGTATATTTTAGACATTTAAAAGTAGACGTGTGCCCATAAAGAAATAGTATATTATATACCTAGGGTGAGAAGTGAGCCTATTATTTAGCGAACATCTCTATATCCTGAAGCGCGTAGCGAGGTAAATAATAGCTTTCTCACCCGAGGTATATATAGATTTTTTTCACTGCTAACACTGATATATTAACAATTTTAATTTTGGCATTAGTAATTCCTTGAATGTATTAGAATATCAAGTAGACTGGAGTGTGTTTCTAATCAGATTGGCTTTATTTATGTAAAAATTTGGCATGTGTCAATTTTATTATCATTATTAACCTAGGGTAAAAAATAATAATTCTCGTTAGGGAATGGGATAAATAATAACAATTTCTAAGGTTAGCAGTAAAAAGGGATTTATAACCACAAAAAAAACATGCTATTATAAAAGTTGGCTAAATTTTATTTTTTTCTTAGTCTTAAAAGCAAGACAATGTAGTTTTGTGTACAGGGTGTCCCATTTTGGTTGTAACTGCAAGGTATCTAAGTTATTAATAAAGATAGACTTGTATGTGAAACGAAAAATGACATAAACAAAGGTTTTTAAAAACATGTTTATTTCAATAAACAACGACCAATTATCATAGTACTTAGAACGAAAGCTTTTGGGTTTGGACCGCGTCCAATTAAAATCGGTTACCGACGTTTTGCCATCGATTGCACGAGGCATCCTTAGGGATCTGTACTCTGTGAGAATTGAAAATTGAAATTATTATAATACACATCCAAAATTTTGCAGTAGGCTAGGCACTATATGCATCGTGGCTTTCCTCTGCATTTTAAAATCTTTTTCTCCTACGCTATAAGAAAATTTGGTATACCTGACAACACCGTTTTAACTACGCATCTAATGGGATGGTATTATTTTCATATTATCTGTTTACATTCTGCAAATGTGCATGTCATTCAATAGTTATAGCTTTTATTTGTATTAAGAAAACGTGACGTGGATTTACTTGCTGTCATAACGATTCTCTTGTTTAACTATCGGATTTTAAATATAAAATAAAATCATTATAATGATGCATTCTACAAGGATTTAATAAAGCAGGCAATATACAGTATGTGCAAGGAATTAAAAAGTGATTTTCGAAACCAAGTTAAGTCAAAAACCCATTCAAGCTACACTCATCGTAAGTTTCGCCCCCCTCCACCACAAAAATAAAAAAAGACGACAGTGACAACGCGGTTATTTGCGATTCAAATTAAGCGCCTCTATCTGATATTTTTTGAACCCTTTTCCCTTAAAGGGTTCAAGATATATCCTATGACATTTTTGTTTGTAATATTTTGCTTGGTGTTGTTGCCGTTAGTATAGATTTTTTATTATTTTTTGTGAATTATTGGATGAATGCAAAAAAAATAAGGCTTCAACTTGTCTCAAGTGTCATTATGGATTACAATGCACATATTCTCTAATGAAGAACATGTGTAAAGTCGGTTTTGTTGTGTCTATAGTTCAAGTCTAAGTAATCAAGAAATTACGTTTTGTACCTTTATTTACGCTAATTATTACAACAAACAAGGAATTAACATTTCTAGTTTTATTTAGGTTGTTAGACACGAATTAAAAATCGGGTAATTTCTGTAAATATTTATTGCCATTTTGGCTTAAAACAGACAAAGCGGTTTTTGCCGAGTCGGCGAACTGTGAGTGCTGACTGCCTCAGTAATCGCGCGAACAGGCGTAGGGTCGGCTTGCCGACTCGTGTGTTTCACACCGCTTCGTGGCCGACTCGGCAAAAACGGCTCCGTCTGTTTTAAGCTTTTAGATCTAGATACCCATTTTTATCAGCTTATTGGCCGTGTTGCAGCATTGTGTTTCTTAATTTGAGTCGCTAATTTATGACAATATTAATTAACGAGTTAAACATACTTTACTAAAAGAAGAAGTCACATCCTAGTATCTTAAGGTTTCTCTTTCAGTTTTAATTATTTCAATTATTGCCACTTTTTATTTAAAGGCGATTTTCTTGAAAACCGTTTTTGATATCACGAAAATGCAAAATACCAAATATTTAAATTTCTCTGTGACCGACTTGCTGTTTTAGCTTAAAAAATAAAATGGCGTATACATGAAATTTTATCATCATCAGTGTTGATATTTCCCAAAATGAGATTTTTACGTTTTTAGGGCAAGAAATAAAGTCCCTAAAATAACAGAGGCGTATAAAATAATTTTTGTACGATAATGCGAAAATATCACTACCGTTTAAAAAGACTGTAGCTCGAAGGGGTGCATTTTAGGACACATGATTACAAAAAAAATCTTATTTATGACGTCAAAGATCCACCCCCAAAATATTTAGTAAATTTTGAAACTCCGTGTATGGTTAAACTTAAAACTTTGTTATATTCACAAACTAGTAGTCTAGTCGAAGTTGATTTTCTGCCGAAAATAGTTACAAGTCTCCTAAAAATATGGTTGATGGCTTAAACGATCCGGAATAGCAGTATTTTGGTTTTTTTACAAAGAAAGAAATACAATAGTTATTAACAAAAAACTGATAAAAAAATGCCCTCCAGCATTTTATTTAACGTTGAAAGTCGGCGCCGCTGTAGTGAGCATAGGTTTCAAATAATTTGTTTCTTTTTCTAAATGCAATTCCGGATAGTTCAAGCCATCAGCCAAATTTTTAGAAGACTTGTAACTATTTTTGCAGGAAATTAACTTCTTGACTAGACTATAGGGTTCATAAAGTTTATAGACAATCGGATCATTATATTTGGCTTATTTTATAATGTCTAGTCAGTTTTAAAATTTGAAATTGATATCCGTAGTACATTAAATAATTTACATTACGATGCCTGTTGCCAAAAACATTTCGTTTAATTTATGATTTGGCAAACGAAATATCGTAAATATTACTATAATTTTACTGAATACATTACGTGAAATACCAGGCAAACTCAAAGACTGTTTCATAAACGTATTTTAAGAGTATTTATAACCTTAATTTTTTTAATTCGCGGTAGATTTATTAACAAATCGAATTATTTAAAAAAATAGTTTTCATCCGGTAAGAAAGACAATTCGCATCCCGTTTCACTAACGTAAACATGCATAATCACCATAAACATAAACCAAAGAGGTTAGAATCACTGAATCGCAATCACAATCACCGTACAGCGGTCGCAGTCGCCGTTTAATGTTGTGGTTACGGGCTGCGCCACCTCTGCGAATTGCGAATATTAAAGAGTGATTGGTAGTAGCGACTGCGATCGCAGTCACACGTCTATTATGCATGTCAGATATTGAACCGATAATGATTTTGTGAAACGAAAGCAGCTCAACTTTGACATGCATATTGCTAATGCATGTCTTAACGCATAATCATTTTTTATGTATAAATAGGTTTTAGGTCTAATGCTCCAGTAACATAAACTTGCACATTTAATTTATTCAATAAAGTATTAGATATCGTAACCGCCATTGTGAGTGTTGGTGATATTGTATCGGTTGTTGAACAAATGCTCACTTTGCTAACATTCTATTTAATCTATCCAGACGTATCAATCCATTAAACAGAAAAATTCATTGTTTTGTTGAACAAGAGTTTTAGATCATGTCCAGCATAATTAATTGATTAAATTATCATGTCTACTATCGCGAAAAAATAAAGAAGTAACCTAAGACCACCAAACACCTTCAGGGGATCACGACACTCGATTCGATTAAATTAATCCATAAATTCAGCCACAACATTCGATTGAGTTTACCTTTGGCAACGGTTGTTTTTCTGTCTGATGCCAAAGCTAAACTCGTTCGAATGTCGTGGATGAGTTTATGAAGATGCACATCGACTTGCTTGATTTAATTGAATCTAGTGTCGTGATCCCCTACTTTTCTTCCACGGTCCGTGTTATATCCTATTTTTAATAATAAATCGTATACACTTTGTAATTTAAATTTGTAATGTATCAAATTGACGAGAGTATTATGGAGTGCATGCACAAGAAAACAATACCTTATTAGATGTCTCTCCATTAGCGCAGTGAACAAAGTCTTTAACCCAGAAAGCCCGTGTTCGATCCCCAACCGGGAGAACTTTTTTTGGTAGTAGTTTTTAAAAGGTTATGTGAATTGTACAAAAACTGCCTGTTTAACTGCTTTTACAACGTTGACAGAAGAGGGGAAAATGGGTTAAACATCTAATTACCCTGACTCTACTCTGGTAGTTTTTATAGGCTGTCACAAATATATAAAAAAAGATTGGCAAAATGGACGGCATTTTACGAAATACTCTTAAAAAATTTTTAGACTATTTAGAGCGGCTTTTACAACGTCGTGTTAACAAACTCAGGGTAAAATTATTATGTGGTTGAAGTCTTAGCTATTTTAAAAGCCGTCAAATATATTGTCACCTAGATTTACCAAATATGGTTCGCTTCTAGGGTAGGAGTATACTAAGTCAAGGATTGACTCGATATTGTAAAAGCCGCTCTTAAGGTCTCAGTATAATCAAATGGTAGCTTATTTAAAATTAACAATCTTATAAAATGTTTACTTAACACTTAACTTTAATTAATAAACTTTTTAAGAGCGGCTTACAACAAGAAGTCACACATACATAAGCCTGGCGAAATTGATGGCCATTTTACTATGCCATTAAACAGCGGCGGCATTAGATAGAGGTAATTTTAATGCGTTTAATTAAATTTATGGCAGTTATAAATTTTTACATAGTTTTGCTTGATCAATGTCTCCTTTTCCGGAACGCTTTAACAGTCGCACATGGGGCAGGGAGGTCAGTTACTGACCCCACCGTAGTTTTATTTTTTACGACTTTTTACAATTTTAGACATTTTTAAATATCGATTTATGACTTTTATACATAATCCTTTAGAAGTTGCTAAAATTGCATGCTTGTTGCAAATATTGCCTAGGAAATGAACTATGCCGATTGAATATGAAAAACCTCTATGAAACACAAGGATTGCCCAATAACCATATTGCACCATTAAACAGATTTTAATTAAATGATATAAAAAGTTACCACCTATTTTCCCAAAATTGTAAGGTTAAACGCTGATAATTCACATCTAATTGAAAAAAATGCTGGGTTCAGTTGCTGACCCCCTGCCCCAGGTTCTCCGGGTACACAAATAATATGCCCCAGGTGCGACTGTTAAAGCTATCAACTGACCACGCCAATGATCATCGTATTAGTTTTAAAATTAAAAAGTTTTATCCTTATCAACGTAATTAATATTGCCGCCATGTTGATTCTCATTAAACTGATGTCACTTGGCTAATGTAACGTTATCATCTACGCATAAATTGTATTGTGTGTATTGCATTACATGAATTGTTTAAATTATTAGTGTTTTAGACATTCTTATCATTTTATAACGCCTACTAAGGTCGTAATTATTTTTTAAGTAAATAGAAGATGACATTGTAAAAATAAGATACCATTTTTTCATAATAAAGTAGAATATATCGGGTTTTGCTATTTAGGGAAACTCAAATTATTAAAAATTACCTTTTCTTCCTAGTAAAGTTTTAACAGTTGATCAACACACACCCTGTAATACACCTAAATAAAAATTGTCAAATATTTCTCTAGATATATTACATCCAATGTAAAGCACCCAACCCGATTACAAAGGACAAGACTTTTTATACGGAAAGGGCCACTTTCATATCTTCCTAATTCATTAAATTTAAGGTTGTTAGGATGATTCAATGGATAATTTTGTTCAGAATATTTCACAAGATACACTCATTACGACATTAATTTAAAAATAAAAAAAGAACTAAAAAAAATGCCAGTTTACTTTTCAATTTCTGACGATTGCTATATTTCCGAAACTATTTAAAATTGGATATAACACATTGGGTCATTAGAACTTTTTTAAAGCTCTGATAGGTCTTTCAAATGGTGATATATTGTACAGAAACGACTTTGTGGTATTCTGGCATTTTCAAATCCCAGAATGTCCATTTCTAACTCAATAAGAGCTGTTAAATTTTTAATTTTCATTTCGCGGATTTAACATTGCTTTGCTTTGGGCTAGACATGTAAGATGAATCAACACAAAATTGCTTTTTCCGTGGTTTGTATTTAATATTTTATTTTAGATATTATGTTACATGTGCTATATATTATTTGTATTTATTATATATTTAGGTTATGTTAAAAAAGTGTCTTATCATTTGTCATTCTCAAGTAAAAATAGTCCACGAAAAAGTCGGCAACTATTTAAACGGCTTAGTATTTTCTTAAGTCGTATCTATTCTGTATATTTCATTTTTATTTCTGTTATGTAAGAGTTTTCATATAGGTACAGCGTGTCCTCATAAGTTTTCTACATAATGGAAAAAAAATTATTATTAATTTTACGAAAAGAAGTTATTCCTTATAAAAGTACTGCATGGCCTAAAACCTCGAAAGCAATCATTAGATATTCATTTTTTTGAGTAGTATACGAGGTATCTCAAAAAATGTAAATTTTGTTTAAGAGAAAAGTACCCTATATATACAATAAAAATGTCTATTTGTACATTTGTAAATACATATTTCAAAATTTAATATTTAAAAAAAGCTTAAGACCTGTCAAAATAGCAAAAAGTCACGAAGACGCTCATTATCGCATAGAAAATTAAAGATTTATTTCCTGTAAATGATCGAGTTTGCATATTTAAGAGAAATTTTTATTTCTAAATATTTTTTCCTAATAATTATTTTCAATGTTTTAAAAAATAAAGGCACTTTCCTCATTAACAAAATTCATATTTTTTGAGATACCCTGTATACTACTGGGAAAAATGCATATCTAATGTTTGCATTTTAGGTTTTAGATTATGCAGAACTTTTTTATAAAGAATACCTTTTTTTCGTTAAATTAATTTAAAAAAGTTTTCCATATGTAGAAAACTAAGACGGA
Organism: Listronotus bonariensis; assembly: GCA_014170235.1. Classification (NCBI taxonomy): domain Eukaryota; kingdom Metazoa; phylum Arthropoda; class Insecta; order Coleoptera; family Curculionidae; genus Listronotus; species Listronotus bonariensis. The sequence continues at coordinate 39,086 of JACEGR010002592.1, read as the reverse complement.
CACACTGTATAAAACTATTTAGGTTAAAAATTGTTTAATTTAAAATTTAGTTGTTACGCCACTGTTATCTTTTATAGTGCCCTTAACTATTATAGGCTCCGATATAATGTGATTGATTATACATGTACTAATCAGATTTAAATTTGACATATAGCATTTACGATCGCTTGTAATTTATACGAGCCTTTGTTTTTCATTCATAAATAAATATATTAAAATATCTATAGGGAGTAACAGCACCGGAGATTAGGTTGCTGTTTTGAACTTTTAATCAGAATAAGGTTATTATTTTAACGGACACTGTGTTTTTTTTTTTGATAAATGGACAAAAATAGTTTTCATATATTGCAAATAATTTATTTCGATAGAAAATTAATTATTTAAATCGCTAATTGCAGAACAGGAATAATATTTCAGTTAAGTTAATATACACATTAATATAAATATTGATTTAACTAAATGTATTTTTTTACATTTTAGGCAGAAACAATTCTTTTTAATTTTATATAATTCTACACTAAAACTCATTTTAAATCACACAACAGATCATAAAGGTACGTATCCACCAAAAAAACAATGAGGGACTTTTTTGTTTATGTTGCCTGTTTCCAAAAAAAAATCCATAATGTTCCATTAAGTTGGCCATTGTTGTAGCAACAAAATAAAAATCTTTCTTTGTGTTTCGTGTTTCCATTTTAAGTTGGTATTTAAGATTAAAGAAAAGGTCGACAGAAGCTGGAACAAATTTAGTTGTTGCTGCGGTAAAGACATTCAATTATCAAGTTCCGCAAAGTGCAGACGACGAAAATTAGAACTGTTCCTACAGCGTGACTCCGTGCTCTATAGAATTCTACAACTCTCTTTCTATCGTAGATTTCTACTCGACAAGTCGATAATTGCACTTCTTGGTACTCTGTGTCACAATAGACTAAACATCGGCAATGTTAGTAAAATGTCTACGTATATGTGTACTAACACTTCTCTGTTTAACTGTGCAAGATGAAAAAGGAAACACATACAGCTATTGCGAATTAGATTTACGGAATATCATTATTGAGCAATTGAGTTTTTAATTATTGTTTTTAACACGGAACAAAATAGGGTTAGGTTTTAAATCGACGGGGACAGTCTAAATCAACAACAAATCGAACCCGATTAGTCGTCCTATCCGGAATGTATACATGCCGGCATTCTTTGTCTAATCTCTACCTGCTAGTGTTTAGCATACTAAAACACAAATTTTACAGACATGGCTCTTAGACATGTCATTGTGCAATTCTATATAAAATAATTGGACCTTGAACAATATATAACATGTCTAAATAATATTTAAATAATAATAAAAATAATTAAAATAAAGAAAAGCATTTATGTTTAATAAGACCATAATAGGTTTGAATTCATGCAGCAGATTATAATTAAAACAATTAAACGAATTTAATTAAAAACAAACTGTAATTTTGCATAAATGCCAGTGCACATTCTTGTGCTAATCCTATGCCAAAGTCCAATTTATTACAACCAATTTTGCATTATTAAAATTGAACTGCGGTTAACTAGACAAGATAATATAAACAAAATTATACAAAGACTTAATTTTGTATAGCTTCCCTTTTAATCTGTCTGGTCATGTTACCCGTCTAGGGCTTCCTGACTTTTTATAGAAACTAAAATATACTAAAAAAGTAAAATACAGTGAGTATGAATTAATAAATCGAATCTTAATAGATCAGCTGTAGGCGCCCGTTTTCTTACCCGTTCCTGTAAACAGGGTGTCTCGAAAAAAAATCAGTACAAAGTGCTACCACAAACTACTCGAAATTTACCTTCGATGAAAAGTTGATTATCTGCGAGATACAGGGTTGTTGGTTCATTTTATTTTAGCAGTCGTTTGCATATGTTCAAAATGTCATACCTTTTTTACCTCGGTGTATTTATGGCTCTGGTAAAGAACCTCCATTCTCTCATATGTTTTGCAAAAAATTTATTTAATTCCGTATAAAATTTTCCATTGCATTTCTTTACGCTTCATCCTAATCCTAGCTACCTAGAATTATCTAAAAGGTCTGTACAAAATACTACCACCAATTCTTTGTACGAAAATACGATCCTATGGAATTTACCTTTGTCAAACAGTTGATCGTTTGCAGGGTATCAAAGTTTCCATTTTATTTTTTAATCTGACACAGGTTTTTGTGCAAAAGAAATTCGTAGTAGCATTTTGCAAAGACCTTTCTAAGACACCCGAATGGCCTAGAGAAAGCGTGAAGGAATGCAAAGAACATTTTTACAATTTTTGTGTAAAATAAACTGTTTAATCTGAAGTATTTCAAAAACGGTTGCTCGTAGCAGTATGTGCTAAGTATGTCTTTTTTGTTTAGAAAATATGACAATTTTTTTGCTGAAGTTATAATAAACCGAGGTAAAAAAGCTATAACATTTTGAATATAAGAAAAGGACTCAGATACCCCCACCTCCTACATTTTGCAACAAAAGCATGAGTAAATTTTGAGTCCCTACCCTGGAAAGTCCTCAATACTGAATTTTGTAGAAAAATGTTTATTATTAAAAACTTTGACACCCTTTATTTTGCAAAAAATCAACTTTTCGACTTATGTACATAGTGGATCAACTGACAGGTCGTTGCAGACTGAATAAACACCTGGACACAATAAGCCTGGCAGAAGAAAACCTATGCAGGTTCTGCCATGAAGAAGAAGAAACCGCAGAACACATATGGTGCTACTGTGAAGCCCTTTGTCGTCTGCGGTTTGCAAGGCTGGGTGAGGAAAAACCTAAAGCAGCAACATTTACCAAGGAGCCAGTTTCAAGTTTGTGAAGTCTGATTAAAAAGACCGGCTTGGATAGTGTGCTCTAACATAGGGATGGAGGATACACAATAAACCTGAACAGGTTGCAGTGTTAGAGGATTACAATCCACCTTCAAGCTAATCTAATCCAAGCTAAAGTACATTGCATTAAGCTGGGTATATTATCTGGAAATCGTTGCCATTCGTTCGTATTCGTTTTTATTCGTTTATCAAGTGTAGATGGTCATTTCTAATCATTCATTCGTTGCAAATGACCACACATGATGGTCATGTATGTGCACTTCACAAACGAATGCGAGCAAAAATGACAACGCTTCTCAGATGTAATCCTGGCTTTAGATCTATATTTTAACCCGAAGTATTTGTGGTAGCAACTTATACAGATTCTTTAGAGACTCGCTGTATCTTTTTAGATTTTATCTGTACTTGAATATCGTTAAGGGAATTGGGGATAAATGTGTTAATGTAAAAACCCGACAACTACGGTACCTAATACATAGACTTCATATTAGTCCTTACCCTAGTAGCAATTTGGGAAAAGTCTTATGTCAGAAAAGGTCAAGATACTTTTGACAGATTATTGAGCAAGACTTCAGCCAGTCTGTGGCCAGAATTTGTCAAGAATTTTACCAGAAATCTGGGGCCATTTATAGGACTATTCTATAGAGTAGAGGTTCTCATTCTACAGTAGATTCATTCACAATACTCTAACCGAGTCAGTAGAAAAGGAATAAAGTTTTTATGCTTTTTCCAACAATATGAGCGACAGCTTATTGGATTTGTCATGGCAAAGAATCTGGTCAATTTCTCACGTCGCCCAATTCTGCTGCCAGTCTGGATAACAAATTTTAAGTATCTTGTCAAATACCATTGCTACCGGGTAGGCCGTTATTAGGATACAAACTCCAGAAATCTAAAATATGTTACAGGTTTAAAGATTAACCATTGGTAAATGAAAACCGTACTAAAACAAATATTATATGTTTTGAGTGACAGATTTTCCACGAACATCCTTGCGGAAATTTTATTTTTTCTGATGATGCTCTTGACCCTAATTATTTTCACCTTAAACTTTCAGCCAAAACTTTAACCTTGAATTAAAAAATAACTAAAACAAAAAAGCTTTTTCGGTGCACCTTTCAAAAAAATCTAGGCTTGCGTCAACATAGGAATTATTTTTATAAAAATATCGACTACTTACTGACACTGACCTAGCCTTGTATAAACAGCACGGAAAAATAATAATAGACCGGGATTCGGGGTAATTACTGTTATTGGCATGAAAAGCGAAAACGAAAGACTAGACCAGCACGCAGTGTTGCCAATGCTACGCTATTAACGTCTTAAAATTTCAAATAAATTTAGATTTTTAACTTCTAATATTTAATGGTTCGTGAAAACCAAAAATTAAAATAGGTCTTTTAGTAAAAGTATCATTTCAGTTTTACTCTTAATCACCCTTCGATCTTAAAAAACATTAAAAAGTAAGGAATATTTCCAGTATTTTAAGGTTAAAAACAAATGTAAACGAATTGCCAAATTCCGACCGGATTCGTGTTCGAAAACCATATAGACCTTCAGCCAAACAGAAACGTAAACAGACAATGCGTGGAAAGAAGAATGTCTAACGCGAATGCTGGCATGTAAACTTTTCGGATAGGTTGACTAATTATGCTGGCTTTGTTATTGCGTATGTGTATATCACAAATCTAAGTCCGATACTTTATCTTTTTTTTTCTTGGGAGGTGTTATTGCCTTAGGTCATGTCTTAATACATGATGAGCCAATTGAAAATGATATGAATAACTCCAAGGCAATATTTAAGACAATGACCCAAAGAAATTATATCAAAGTAAATAAAGCAATTTGTTTTATAACGTCTAAAAGTTATTTATAACGCTAGATAAAAATAAAACGGTAGATAAGTATTGAACCTTTGTAACATTTATTTTTAGTTGAAGGTAAGGAGGAATTAATACCTGTCCTTTTAATATTACAAGCAGACAAAGTATATTTTATTTTGAAGTTTCATAAAAATACAAATAAGTTACTAATGTAAAACCTATTTAAAAGCTATATGGCATCTAAAAAAAGTAATAAAATTTAAAAAACTCAAGTCGGGTTCATGCTGACAGCATACAGTTGTGGTTCATAAAACATCAAAATCCATACCGACTCTGCCAACTAATCGAACAACCCCTAGATTGCCCACTCTAATAGATACGAGAATCCAGCGTATCAAAACTGTTGATTCGAGGAAGGTCAAATGTATGAAGTAGAAATGCCAAATTAAATAAATATAAGTCTAACTCACATCCGAAACATGTCAAAATTGGCAGGCTGTCTTAAAGCGCCGCTTTCATATATAGCGGTATATATATATATATATATATATATATATATATATATATATATATATATATATATATATATATATTCGTGGTGGCCTCGTCAAACAAAGTCTCTAAATAGGTTTTAAAAGGATTATTATCATGAAGTCAATTTTATTGTCGGCCCAGACACTATACATATAATCTATCCAAAGTTGTTGACCAGGTTTGATGTAATGCGCTTTTTTAATAAATGTTCTTTTAACGTCTTCTATCCTAACTGTATTATTTGGGCTCCAATTTGCCATTTAATCTACGGTATATAACTTATTGCCGATGTCTATACTCTTCCATCTGTCACTTTAAAGCTGGGGTACCTTAGGACTAGGTACTGGCAAACACTCTACTTTTCCTTCACATCAACGACCTTCTTTCTTCCACAATAAATCCTAATTATAGGTGTGCTGACGATACAACTAACTCTTCACTTAATATTCAGTTCCTTAAGCCAGTCTCTAAGTCTTACATGAAACACGACGTATAACATTTTAACAATATTTGATCACCCTGAATATATTTATATGGAATCAATTTATATTCATATTGTTTGGCCTAAAGCCAGAAGTTTTGACAAGGCAACTGCCGTCGTAGGCTTGTCCGTGAAATAGCACGACCTTTACATTGAATAAACGTAAATAGGTATAAATTACTATTTGAATAGGTGTTAGAAAAATGGAAATTTCTCGATTATACAGCAAAATTAAAAAACGCTAATATTTTTAGTATTAATATTACATTCATAGGACTAATTTTTAATTCTTAAAATCTTGGCTTTCAATTAAATAAGTTAAAACTGATTGCAAGTCAGATTATCAGATTCTAAAATTAATAAAAAGAAGTTATGAAGTTAATTGCAATATCATCGTTTAAACACGGATAAAATTTACGGAATACAAGGGAGCGTTAAAAAATGAAATTCTATGAAAACAAATTTTTTGCACATTTTCACATTTTTTAGAAGTTGTGATAGATGTTTGGAATAACCTACTCATATATGTAACTCTTGTTGACTAAATTCAAAGAAAATTGTTTGTGTTGTAGTTTTTTTATAAAACTTATACCGATCCGAAATAACAGAGAAAATTTAAGACTTTAGGTACGTATTGGGATAGGATAATTTGTTTTTAAAAAAGAATCTGCCTGTCAACTGTCACTTATTGGGATGTTTGTAATAATAATTTATTAAACAATATTCTTTACATTTGTAAGATATAAAAAATAAAACTATATTATAATTTTTTTATTTTTCGCAATCTTGTGTACCGTTCACAGTCCTTTTACATAAACATTTTATACCACAGTAACGTGTTATACCGTGATCAAATAGTTATAATGTTTATATTTATTACACTAAAAAATATATTTTATGCTGCCTAAAACGAATTCTGAAGAATTACTTAGATCGGATAAAAAAATAGATTGTGAACTCGTAGGAAAAGCATATTTCCTACATGTTTCACAATATACTATGGACGGTAAGAAGACGAATTGAAAATAATATGTAGATTTTCGTCCATACCGTACATTACGGTCAAAACAACTTTAAACTTCTCTCGTATAACATTTTTACCGGGTTTAAAAGGTTTATTATAGTGGTTTAATCATTGAGCATAACAATGTTAAAAAATTACCATATACCAAGTCCAAGAAAATGTGGGAAATATCTCGGATTCATATAGAATACATGAAAATAATGTGACAAGTTCCCATAATATTTTTCCTAAAACCCCTAAAACAAATTAGTGTTCATTATTTTTACATCCTGTATAACAAAGAAATAAAAATGTATTTTTGGATAGGTTAAACCCGTAGCTAATAGAAGGTACTACTTCTCGATGTCGATAAATTAAAGCGTTTTCGATAAAAACAAGTATTTGTTTATTGAGGACACAATAAAAAATAATGTTGTAGAATTGTAAAGGGTCCCGTAATCTTCAATTATTAAAGCTAGAAAATGCATAAAATGGGAGGGAACCTACATATGTCAAACCGACAAACTAAATTATTAAATTCAGCCATATTTAACCAAAAAGTTGTTTTTCTCGAAAACGCTTTATTTTATTGATATCAGACAGGAGTATCTTTTTTAGGCTAACAGTTTAAACTATTTAAAAATTCTATTTAAATTGCTTTAATATACAGGGTGTAAAAATAATAATATTGTGTAAGGATGAGTCCGCCCCTGGTGACGTAACGAATGCTAATGTTTTGCAAGGACGCCATTTTAAGGAGTCCTAACGAGTATTTATCATATTAAAAATTATTTTATTATACCAAGTACCATAAAAGTTAAAAAAAAACGGTTTCCAGTGACGTCCTTTAAGGTCACATATCTCTGTAAAGAGGGGCTTTGGAAAAAAATAATAGGAACTTGTCAATTATTTTCATTGCTCTATATGAATCCGAGAGATTGCCCACATATTCTTGGACGCCATGTATTAATTTATGTCATTAAACAAAAAAGTATCGTGAATGAAACCATATTATAAATTAGTCTCCTTTACCAATTCACTTTTTACCGTATACATATGTAATAGGATTACCTGCTTAATGGTATTTTAATTTTCCACCCAAATAACATTTTTTGAAGCTTTCCAAATCGGTTATAAATAAACGAATAAATATAAAGAAGAAACAACTAGCAAAACTGCTTTAATCGATAGATCGTAAGTAAAAATTCCCAAGTCAATTTATCCGTGATTGAAAAAAGTGATTAATGATTTATTTAGTTTCGTTCTAATTGTTTCCCGTTGATTTTTAATTTTAATTAATTAATTACTTAATGGGCTTAATAATGCAACATCTTAAATGCGCTGTGTAAAGAGAAATTTATTACCAAGAATATTTATGAACTTAAAAAAAACTTGAGCCAGACATAACACAAATCATTTAATCTTCTGTTAATTATTATCTATTAAATGCAGTTCTAACAAGACATACTTTTTAGGTTAGTATTTCTTTAATATTCAATTTCAAAACCACAGTATGGAGTCTCTTATAAAAATCCATGGTTAGACCTTTCGTTTCTTTGACATAACTGAAAGCTTATGCCTAAATACCAGGATACCGTAAGTGTCGGGTTATTGGATGTTTATCCCAACATTTTTCCCTATTCCGTCAACGTTGTCCAAACACTGAAACATCCAATTTGTTCCTGCAATTGTTTATAATACTGTCAATACAACCTGACGTATGACAGTTTGCATAGAGTGTGGGCTTTTTAGGCTAAGGCTGATCTAAGGTACTTTTTAACAAACTTCTTTTCTTACCATAGCACCCGTAACTCTCGTTTCACATTAGCGGGATCCGGGAGCCGGGCGACGGAGTGACGCTATCGAAGTGTATAGAATCTTATGAGACCTTTCACGCGTTAAGAATCTGGAAAGTCGGCAAACTTAAATGCTCCATATAAATACTGTTTTATTACTCTGTCCGGCTTACGGCCAGTTTCACAATATTTGGTTAACACTAACTATAGGTTTGTTACCATAGAAACAACGAAATACCGAAATGTGATTGGTATTGCCAAAACACTTAACCCAAAAGTGATGGTAACCATATATTGTGAAACTGGGCGTTAGTATAAAACGAGGGTGAAAGTTTGCAATTTAATGGAAAAAGTGTGTTAAATAAGTCAAATAAATGGTTTTTAAAAGGTGTTGATAAAATATTGTGTCACAATAATTTAGTTAAATTGTATAAAAAAGAAGAGGAATATAGTGTAATTAGGTTGATTTTATAGCCACAAGGTTCATGATGGATATCTTAAAACCGAAACAAATCAAAACCATAATTTTATTTATTAAAACTTCATCAGCCTCTATTCATTTTCAGTCAAGATATTTGAAAATTTAAGGGTGGATTTCAGGGGTGCATTTCACCCCTTAAAACTGTTTAATGTCCTATAAAAAGAATACGTGTTTCTTATTTTTTGATGTCGTACTACAACATATTGCCGCATTATCAAAATCGGTGAGGGACACCTGGAATAGTTTCCTTGTAAGTAGTTCAGCCAGGTTTGTCAAAATACAAGGTGTCTCAAAAAATAAAATAAGCCATTTTTTGTTTTTTTTTATTTATTGTTAGAATACATTCTTTGGGAATTTATTTCATAAATATAATGCCGTCGAAATGTTTTCCCTCGCGTTCGCGACATTCGTTCAATTCAATAAAATTTCTGATGACGGACTGGCAGGTAAGCACCGAGATGGCTCCCATTTCGTGGCGAATATTTTGTTTTAAAAGCACCAGGAAAGTTGGTTTATTAACGTAGACTTTAGATTTAGGAAACTTCACAAAAAAGTTCATAGAAGTCAAATCAGCACTGCGTGGGGCCAATTTATGTCACCTCTTATCGATATTTATTTGCCAACTCGTGGGCAGAGACGCAATGGACGTGTGTGACGTTACTTCATCCTGCTGGAAACATGTTCTTTAGTTATATCCAGGAAAATTATGCAGTTCAGGCAACAAAATCTCATCTAACATCCTCTGTAAATTCACTGTACGGCTACGTCCACTTTCATCTGCAAAAAGTATGGACCGATTATTCCTCGCGATGACATCGCAGCTCATACGGTCGTCGGGATTTTGGTTTATCTGGTGTTAAGCCGGTCTTCGCAAACTTTTTCATCTAATTTCGAATGAGAGAAATGCTTGGTGCATCATTGAAGGAAATCCTCGAACTAACGTCGCAGAATTGCCGTTCTTATAAAATTTGCGTAAACAAAATGCGCAGTCGCTTCTGCAAATGATTGACATACCCCCGCGCTCCTTAAATGCGTTCTGTTCACACAGGAAATCTAAACATATATAAAATTTCTTTTGAGACACCCTGTATCATTATAGTGTATATCGATGGTCTAGTTCACAAATGTGGGAGCAAAAATTAATTTTTATGTTGTATGAACTTTAAAGCTTAAAAATGTGCCATAATTCTAGTCTAAAGGTACTTAACACGACTGTTTCTATTTATTTTATTTTTTTTTCTAACGATAGACCAACATGAAAAGAGACAAGAGATTCTATCGAATTTACTAGAAGATGGCTTTTTTATTTATAAACTTTAAGCAAATGTGGGTTAATTTTGGCGTATTTTATTGTACAACCCACACAATTTTCATAGTTTTCCTAATCTAGATAACACGCGTTATTTAATATACATGACCTTGTTCTTAGATCATTGGTCTAAAATTAATTTTATTTCTGTACCTTACTAGATTTCGTCTTGCGTGGTGTTTAGTTTAGTTAGGTTTAGTTTAACTTATTTAAATCGCTTTTTCTTCCAGAAAATATAATTTACGACTGCTTAGACTTTTAAACGTAAATATACTTTTAGAAACGTAGCCTATTTTTTGTTGATGTTAGTTTAATCTCTTTTTAAATACATTTAATGTCCGTTTATTTTTAGTAGTTAATTTATTAAAATAATGAGTATTAACAGTTGTAAGAAAATGTTTTTTATTTTTATAATGCGTTAGGCGCTTCTTCCCAACACATGTGTACAGGACATTTATTTTTTTTTTTTGAAAAGTATGTCAAAAATATTTTTCAAAGTGACAAAAAATATATCGTAAAGGTTTAAACCCATAAAATTAATTAAAGATATGTTCTGTATTGGTTCGGCGGATTCATTTATTAGATGTTATTTATTTGGGTACACGCCAAGTCAAATCAAAAAACCAAAAAATCCCATTAAAATTTCTTTTGGATTCAACTTTAACGTCAAATATCTTTTAATGTTATTGTTACTCGACGTTGAAATTACTTTTGGATTTAACTTTAACGTCAAATAACTTTTTATTTGATATTAAATCCACCTTCGAAATTACTTTTGTATTCAACTTCAACGACAAATAAGTTTTTATTTTATAGTTATTCGACGTTGAAATTACTTTTAGATTCGACTTCAACGTCGAAAAACTTTTGAAGGAGTCAATTTAGTAAAAAATGTTAAGAGACCTTTTTGTAGCGCGTGTGTGTCTAATACGACTCTTTGACCGCACAAACTTTATTTTAATAGCAAATGCAAACCTTTGCTTAAAATTCGGACACTTTAATTAAAAATGAGGGTTTACAAGATCTATAACAACTGAGATCTAGTTTTGTGTAGAATAGCTTAACAAAGATCAATTTCTCAATTTATGTATGTATTCTTACTTGTTTAAAATAAAGTTTTCAGTTCAGTTTTAATTTTTTTGCCATTATAATAAAGGAATAGTTTTATTTTAAGACCATTCCTATGCAAAATTACTATTCAATGAAAACAAGAAATCTATAAATTGATAAAAACAACTCTGTTTGTTAATTAAGTATTTTATATTTGCAGTTCCTTAAAAAGCCTTGCCTTTTCTCTGAACCCAAGCCAGAAAGAAAGGAAAATTAATGATACATGCGACCTTTTAACTTAAAGGCGTCCCACTTATCTAACCCACTGTTTAGTACCTAGTTAATAATGATTGTTGTATAACGTGTTCTTATTAATACAAAATTAATGTTGCAATCCATATTTTAAACACCACTTTTTTTAGAAGAATTTTTAGAGGACTAAAAAAAAACTTTAATATGTGATTCAGATGCATATATTGGGCCATATGAATAAAAAAGAAGCAAATGATTTTGCTTATAAGTATTAAATATAGAAGGATTTACTTTAAACGTATGAATAAAGTCGAGGATTTGCTTAAGTGCAAGTATTCACTTATAGAAACGTGATGATGCTATTCAGTAGCATCACATATTTATAAGTAAATACTGGCATTTGTAAGCAGATGCTCGACTTTGAACACTGTCAAAACTTATGCTTGCAAAAAAAACGAAAAAAGTGCAAAACCGGTTAATCGGTTGTGTTTAATATTAATAAAACATGTTTCGGTTAAAACTGGTTAGCCGATTTTAAAACCGGTTAAACAAATTATTTGAAACCCGGTTTCCAAAACCAAAAAGTAATTATTCTATAATAAAAAAATTAATATCAGGTTTTCTCTATTCTTTAATAAAAAATTGATATTCTAGTTTTAGTGTTTTGTTTTTGTTTATTGATTCTAAAAAAGAAAAAATATGAGGAGAAAGCGGCGATTTTTAAATTTTAGTTTAATGTGTTATTAGTAATTAGGTATAGTTTATTATTATTTATACAAATAAGTTATAAGATATAGAGAAAAATAAAAGAAATATACCAACGCGGATGCTATTTTGTATTTTTATTCAAACCCGTTTATCCGAAAACCCGATTTTTGGTTTTATCTAAAACGACGGTGGTGAACCGGTTAGGGCAGGCTTATTATTCATGTGACGTTTTTTAACAAAATTTTGACCTTCCCTCCCCCTAGTGATACTTGGTGAGGTTTAAACTAACCCCTCCCTCCCCATTCCTTAACCAACTATTGAAAATTAAAATTAAGCGATTTGGCAACGTTAAATGTGCAAATTTGGTGCATAATAACATTTCATAATAAAGTTTTGCTTGCTGTTGTTGCAGTTAATATTCTATTTTTTAAATAACTTGTTATTTATTGAATTAATGTAATTTAAAAAAAATTGTTATTTTACAATTTATGAGGTATTTAAGTGTTTGCCATCATGGGTTTCGTTCATAATTCTGCAATGAACCAAACGTGTAAAGTCGGTTTTGGTTTGACTGCAGTTCAAGTCTAAATATCGAAGAACTTACGCTTACGCTGGCTTTATATAAAGTTTCTCGGAACGCTTACTGTTATCCTGCTTTGTGTTATTTAGGTTGTTAGACATTAGTGAAATTGAATGCCTAATAAGGGAATTTTTGTAAGCTGTTTGACCGGATTGCACAGTTTTGCTCCTTATTTTGAATCGCGAATAGTAAAGGCTTGGCAATTTACAAAGTTAGTATTTGAACCATCCTCTAATTAAAATAATTGATGACACGTTTCTACTTCAAATGGCAAATGGTTATTCAGATTAAAAAATATTCAGATAATTTATTTATTATTTATTATGGACGTAGAACGCGACAAAATATACGGATACTTTCTCGTTAATTGCCAAATTTTAATGGCCAATTTGCTACAATTTTCTGTTTACCGGTGTTTCTGTTCATTAAAGTCGAACATATTAATATATTAAAACTTGCATTTGCGCCTAATTTAAACTTTGACTCATGTTAAATATCCATTAAATTATTGGCTTCATTCATAGATGCTTTTTCAAAATAAAAGTAGGTAGGGATATTTTCCGTGTATACAGGTAGATATACCTTACACCTTAAGCCACTTCAAAAGGTTCATAGGAAATTAAAGCAACAATAAAGTTAACCGATGGGGTACTGTATCAAGAAATGTTTATATATATACAGTTTACACTTGAGAACGGACAGAGATAGTACTGCCCGAAACGTTGTGTGAATAAATTAATAAAGACAATGGAAGTCCGAAATTCTTCTTTTACTAAAAAATGTTTACATGCCTAGATTCTTTGTGTAATCTCTACCGATTACTATTCTATACGCTTTAAACTGTCTCTCTTCCACGCATTGGCATGAACCTTTTAGGTGGGTGAACGTGTATAGCTTAGTATTGCCAGCTGTCTCTTGGAACCAAGAAAAATTATTATTTCGTCTTGGCAACTCATAAAAGTTTTTATGCAGCCTAAGTACTAAGTTCCGTGGTTGCCGGGTTTTGGATGTTTAACCAATTACCAAATACCCTACTTTCGTAAACGTTCTTCAAGTACCGAAACATGCAAGTTTAGCTGTTCACGGCACCTGAGAAACGCGACTATTCGCTTCGCTTATAATTTTTATCACTCTGTCCGGCGAAATCGGTTTAGTGTGAAACAAGGGTGAAATACCCTCCCCCCTCCCTTATTAACATCCGAATCACACCCAGCGGTTCACTGAGGGTCACAAAACCAATTACTGTTCATGCCCGGCGTCGCTTTACTTCTTGTTAATGTTTAACTAACTAACATTTTTTACGAATTAAATCCCTTTTTAATAATTCTAATTTGCTTTTTAAAGGATTTTATAAACATGAAATATACAAGCAATAATACTTAAAATTCAAAACACAAAACTAAACAAAACTCTTTATCAAAGTAATATACTTAGCATTGATTTTATCACTACTTTGATTTGTCGATATTCCTAAAATATCGTTATTTTTATTTCTTATTTTAAAACAACTTTTAAATTTGTTTTTTTCTTTTCAGGTAAAATCCACGACAGTTACTATTTTTTTTGTTAAAAAAGCTTTAAGAGGGTAAGAAAAACTTGAATAATGTTTTTTATTTTTTTTTTTATTTAGCTTTTATAGGATTCTCCTAATTTTAATCGAAAACTTTTAAGAGAAATGGAACATGATAACTAGTATTATTTTTTGTCATAATTTTCGAGTTTGGATAGCTACTTTATGTTTTAGAAGGTTTTTTAATAGAAAAAGGTCCCCACTCTCCAAGAACACAAGAACATAATGTTTTTGTACACACATTTGTTGGGGGCCCCTCTATAGAAAAAAAAATAGAAGAAAAAAAGGTCCCCAGGCTTTTTATTCCAGTACTCTAACAGTAACTGGAAGAAATTATTGTTTTACCTGGAACCGGGAGACTCACTGCCGAAACCGGGAGAGGTCGCAAACCTAAAAAAGGTGCTCTTTATTTAACTCAAAAATCTATCCTTTTAAGCGTAAATCATTCTTAAAAATTAAGTCGTAAATATTTTTTCTCATTTCATTACCATTAGCTATTTTGGTATTAAAGTGTACTGGTGTTGTTAGTTTAACATAAAATAAATTAGCTTTATTATATCAAATATTGCGATATCCATTTTTGTTATTGTATAAAAGCAATTAGACATTATTATTTATTTTATGGTATCAATTTAATTTATTACTAAAATTATGGAGTGCAATCGACTAAATCTATGCTTCAATGCTTCAAATATAAGTCCTATCGGATTTGCTTAAGCAAACAAGCTTTATAAAATTGAACTTCGAGGGGTTGTAACTCAAAAAACAATGACATTTTGGAAAAGGGAACATATATGAAGCTGCACCATTATTTTATCATGTAAAATCACCTCCTTAAGTTTTATGATCACTTTTTGAACAACCCTTTTTCCGGTAAGATTTATCTATTTAGCAGCCCAAATGTAAAATTTGAAGTTTCAAAAACAGCATTAAATTGGTCATCCATACACCAACTTTTACAGCTTTTTTGAAATATCAAGGTCATCGAAAAATTTTAGCTTCTCAAATTAATCATATATAACTGAATCAAAAAGGTTGCAATAGGGCACAAAATGGTTAACATTGGTCGGTATGATTAATTAAATGGACAGCAAGATTAAGGGAGTTCTGGTTAGTGAGCGGTACAAAATTAAAAATGTTGATTAAAAAAAAATAGCTGAAAGCTAGTAACAATTAGAGAATTGGACAGAGGTATTTAATATTTGGTCCAAGATTCTGAAATAAACAGAAAGAGTTTAAAATTTCAGTCACTAATTGCTACATAAATGTATATAGTACCTCAACATCAACATTCGGAGGTCGTTTTATGCTGTAACAATTGGTCACGAATTGGCCACGATTGGACATTAGGTCACAGTAATTGATCATTAATGAAATATAATTTAAAAAAGGCATTTCAAATTCATTAATTGCTACATAAGAATATTAAGCACCTCAATACTGAAGTTGGGAGCTCAATCCGACGCGATATCAATTGGTCACAAATTGGTCATGATTGGTCAGTGAGTTGTAGTAATTAGTCAGTATTAAATGAGTTCTGAATGTTGATATTGAGGTGCTAAATTTTATTTTAATGAGTGTAAAACCACCCCCGTATGAAATAACTTGTTTTAATTCTATTTTACTGCTGATAAATTACTGTGACTTCATGACCAATCATGCCCAATTGTTGAACAACTCTATATTTATTCCAGTATCTTTGACCAAATATTAAATACCTATTACCAATTCTTCTCTAATTGTTACTAGATTTCAGATTTTTTTATGGTAGGAAAGCCCACGATGCTAAATGGGGATTTACTCGAGCGTCATAGAGACCTATTGGGTTGCAAAGCTTAGATGATAAGAAGAAAAATATTATATAATGTATACCTTTTTATCAGCGGGGGAAGCGACTATGGAACCTTAAATATGTCAAAAAATACTAATTATTTCGGCTTATGAAAATCGTTCAGGTCGTATGGTATTATTTATTTTTTGTTATCCCTAAATTATTTTCATCAAAATTAAAAATAGCCAGGTTCAAAAATCTTAAGCTGACGTTTTTTTGTAGCTCTCTGTTTTCTTTACGTCATATCACTCTCAAATTGTCAGATTAGTGGAATATACACTGTTTAGCATGTAAACCCATTATTAAAATTTTTAATTTTGGGCCGCTCACAAAATTTTCTCGTCTTAAAATATCTTCATTTAATACAGAACTACTTTAATCTTGCTGACCAATTAATTAATCGTACTGACCGATCTTGACCATTTTTTAACCAATTGCATCCCTTTTGATTAAGCCATGTATGATTAATTTGAGGCGCTAAAATTTTTTGATAACCTTGATATTGTAAACACGCTGTAAAAGTTGCTGTATGAATGACCAATTCGTCACACTTAGTGACCATTTATTGACCATTTCGTGACCAATTCGGAGCTGTTTTTCAAACTTCAAATTTTACATTTTGGGCTGCTGTTCCAGCTATTAACCTTAAATAATTCCTCAGGCATGATAATAAAAAAACGTACTTTTTTATTTTTGTTTCTGTTTTATGGTGCATAATTACAAAAATAATAGCCTTATTACTCCATTTTTATACACACCTATTTAAGATATCAATAGTAATATAATAATTAATCAGATCAGTTATTTCTGGTACATAAATCACAGAATAAAATTATTAAAAGCAGATTTCGAATTTAATCATTAACTAAGACAAGTCGCCTAAATGTTTTAAAATTGAAACAAAATTTATGATTAATTATGAAAGGATATTAATTAAGTCTATAAATAGAGGATAATTAATGTTTTGGAATTTTTATCGTCTCGTTGTTTCACGCATTTATAGAACTTGAATTAACACAGACGTTGAACTTGTAGATAAAATAATTTTAGAAACTACAATTATTTAAAAGACGTTTATTTTTTTATTTCACTTCTAGTGGTTTGCTTGAAGTTTTAAGTTATTTATACAACTATTTTTCCGGACAAAAATAGCCTACCCCCAGAATTAAAAATCGAAATGAAAGGTTATAGAATGTCAGAGGCGCAATTATGAGGAGGCTGGATGGGAAGGCTTAGCCCCCCATCCCCCAAACAGGAGTGGATTTAAAATATAGGGTGTATGGAAAGTCAACCATAATATTAAAAGGGCTGCTAGAACAACTAATATGCATGGGTCTCCCAACTCTATTTATATACTAAGTCGTCGGAAAAAATATTAAAATATACCCTGTATATGAACGCTTCAGAATTAAAGTGGTGTAAGTGACCTTGTTTTAAACATAGAACTTAGTATATTTTTATATAGTTTAAAGTAATTTTTATTTTCTGCCAGAACGGTGTAAATCTTAGTTTGATAGTAGACTAATGGATCTCGCATACTAAGTAAAATTAACTTCAATTTAACAAATTAATTTATAGTTTAGGGACAAATATTTTAAAATAATGATTTTTTACTTATATCACTCTGGTTCTGAGCCCCTCATATTTTTCCGTCTTTATTGAGTTACATTAAAAATGCATATTTCATCATACGTCAATTTGGTGGTTTTTAAAATGTCCACACTTCGTATGTTAATAAAGGGTGTAATTTAATTGATGGCTAAAAATACAGGGTATGGTTCCTTAGCTTATTTTGGAAAGAAAAGTTCATATGAACATATGTCCTAAACGTTTTAACTTTTGAGATACAGGGTGTTAAAATTTTCAGAAAACCAAAAAATTACGCTTATTTTAATAAAAACTGGTATACTGGATATAAACCTTATTTAAATATGTATTTATTATTTTTGTTACACATTTGACAATTAAAAATTATAAAACCTAATTTTTAAAAGAAAAAGATCCCGCATGCTTCTTTTATGGTCTAAAAATGTGCAATTATAGCGAATTTTATTTTAGGCATACTGTTTTAGTATTATTTTTACAAAAGTAAGTGCATACAATTTTCTGAAATAGCATAGTTCTCTGCATAGTTATAAAGAGGATATTGTCTTTTAAAAAATAAAGAGGCTATGACTTTTTTGCAATATAATGGCTGTGCTGCAAAAATTAAAATTAATAGGTTTAGATCATTAAAACATGTATAAAATGGTATTTTGGGAATTTTTTTACGGTCGTGGAAAAATATAGTATGTAACACATGCATGAAGTGTCTTTTTACTCATGGGATTGCCGCATTCGCCTATTGGCTCGTGATGTCAAACTTCCCATTCGTAAAAAAGTATTACTTTATGCACTTGTTACATAAATTACTATTATTTGCTTAATCTAAAGAAAGCACTTGTTACATAAATTACTATTATTTGCTTAATCTAAAGAAAGCGCAAAAATTTTACACACATTTACACAGTCAGTAGCGTACCGTTTTTTTTGTTGGAATTATTTCTTCAGTTGCCTCTCAAAACGCCACTGGATTTATTAAATGTAATTAAGTTAGTGATAAATTACCCCTTAACGTCGTTAATAATATTACCAAATTAAAACAAAATTGGGTAAAGAATAGTTAGGAAATTTAAAAAATGATTTTTTTTTAATTTTCAACACTCTGTATCTCAAAAGTTTATGACATATGTTTATATGGATTTTTCTTCCTAAAATAAGCTAAGGAACCACACCCTGTATTTTTAGCCATCAATTAAATTACACCCTGTATTATGATTTATAATTTTAAAATAGTATTTTCTTTTACGTCGATTTTTTTTAATCACTTTATTTTGTAATTTTTGTCAGTGTGGTCATTTTTACTTATACCCGGCCATAGTCTTTTACGCTTTTCTTGAAAGGAAGTTAAACGTTCATTCTCCTTACACAGTACAGTCCATTATTATTGAAATTGAACGTGAGTGATGAACATTCTTTAAATTACCAGACACTTGAAGCAGTTTTCGAATAGCTTTTGTCTTTTGGGCAAGTTTAAGTGTAAAAACGTACGAATTTATTGATATAAAATGCTACATTTATATAAATAACTTGTTGCTTATTTATATATATATATATATATATATATATATATATATATATATATATATATATATATTTTGTTATTTAATATTTTTTCCGTTAATTAGATGTTATTCAAAACTTAAGAATAGTGCTGCTTTTATTGTACAGGGTGTTTCAGAATAAGATCCTGATTATTAAGGAAGTGAATCCTTTGATAATTTGGGAAGTTCTAATTAATCTATGTCCTAAATGTCTTTTAAGATACAGGGTGGTAAAGCTTCATATCAACTCTGTATATTTTAATTAAACAACCTCTATGAATTACGACGGACTTTCTGATGCACAAACATGTTTTTCTTATTTTTTTTTGTGTTTCTACTTCTGCGCAAATAGGATCTCTTCATTTTCTTTCGTCCGACGCACGGTTTTTGCGTCAAAAACTAAAAAGCATTTCTCTGCATGGTCATATGGCTTTAACATGGATAAAACATGCCTTCTTAGTGTTTTGTAAACCGTCTTGTAATCGTATATTACATTTCAAGGGTGGAAACTGACATTTTCAGTGATTTTCACACAAGTAATGTACACCATTTTTCCTACGACCACAAATTATTCACCAAAAAAATTAAGTTGTTTGCCTTCACAGAAAAAATAAGAAAACAATTGAAAACTTTGCAACACCAGGGTGATATACAATATGAGCAATGCGTTTTGGTTCATCGGCCGGCAATAGAATAACAAAACAAGCACTATGATTCAAGCCTGTTTACATGCTGGTATTTAGTTAGATTGTCTCTTTTCTTCACATTGCCTATGTGTTATATTATTTAACTGAACCTGTATATACTTTTCCTTACTGCGGTATTATACTGTTTGACAATATTTTTATATCAAAAATCACCTACCTAGTAGCTTTTCATTATTTTAGAATTCAAAAGGGACTCATTTAAAAAATATTGCATGGCTTTTTCAATGTATATCCCATTAACAGCCTGATAACTTCAAATTTATTTTAAATAACAATGACAGCGATAACAGCTTTATATTATACTTTGCAACACTAGTGTAATAAAACGCATTTTGTATGCATGAAAACAGTGTGCTATTTACTATTTTCACATGTGGTCGTAGGAAAAATGTGTTTTCAAACTAAGATAAAATATTTGAAAAGCCATTGCCAGTGGTTTTAATGGTATTTACAGTACTGGTAGGCAAAATTTTTAAATAGGTAAAGATTACTTAGAGACAGTCACCCGAATTTGAAATACTGTTTTTAATTTTATAAAATTATACCTACGAACCAAAAAATAAAAATATAAAGTTCCTGTCTGCCACTGTTTAAAAATCACTTCTAAAAACAAAATGATCGACTGTATAATTGGTTAATGCAACTGTCTCCATCGAACAGTCCAGACCTTCCTAATTATTCGTTGTCGGTCGAGTGACACGCTCGGGCCAGGTCGCCCGCACTCCTGAAAAACAATGTTTTTGACCCCCTTAAGAATTCGTACATATCAGTTCAAATTGATTTGCCATCTTTTTAAATAGGATGGTTGTATAGATCTTGGCGGTATTAAAAAAACTTTGATAGAATTAGCATCTTGTAGCGCAAATTATTAGGGCGAGACGGGTATACTGGGATTCAGCAGTAAAGAAGCCACAGGCGTCTTACAAATAAAGACGGCAATCACATATTTCTTTCTAATCGCGTCGTTTAAATAGTGTGCGAGCAACAAAAAGGGGAATAATTTGAAAGTGAGACAGAACTAATGACCGCGTGGCTTCTTTACTGCTGAATCGCAGTCTATATAGTTTCTTTTTAATTAAGTATACCGGGTGGTGCGTCACCGAGCGAAACATAGGAAATCCCATGTAAATTTAAAGCTAGTTAGGATTTTACTAAAACTAAACAGGCCCCTGTAAAATAAATGTTGTCACTGACATGAGCAAAAGTGTCAATATATCAGTGAAAGTCTTTATTTAAAAGAAAATTATGTATTATTCAATCGACGGAAAAGTATCCATAATAAGTGATACCGAAAATTTGGTAGGTAATTTGCAATTAATTTTGACGAAATTTGGTATACGGGGTTTTAGGGCGCTGATCACGAATCTGAAAGAATTATTTGGCGGAAACGTTTCTGTTCTCGAGATATCCATCATCAAAGTTGATATTTGAACTAACCTTATTTTCACTATATTCCCCTTCTTTTGCACACAATTCTTGATTTAAAGCTAAAGTGTCACACAATATTTGATTTTCACCTTTTAAAACCCCGTTTTTCTACGTTTTTTACATTATTTTTGAATTAAATTGCGTGGCTTTTCTTTGATAATCCGGCAACCATACATACACATAGGGCTTCATGGCAAACTGGGATTAAATGATTCAAAGTATAGCTATGCAGTTTAATGCAAAAATAATGTAAAAACGTAGAAAAACGGGGTTTTAAAAGGTGAAAATCAAATATTGTGTGACACTTTAGCTTTAAATCAAGAATTGTGTGCAAAAAGAAGGGGGAATATAGTGAAAATAAGCTTAGTTCAAATTTGAACTTTGATGATGGATATCTCGAGAACGAAACGTTTCCGCCAAATAATTCTTTCAGATTCGTGATCAGCGCCCCAAAAACCCCCGTATACCAAATTTCGTCAAAATCGGAGTTGCTCCCATTTTCTAATTTAATTGAATAGATTCGCTTATTAAAATTTTGTGAAACTTGGCACGAGGATTTGTCATATTGGTCTCTTCAAAAAGTTATATTATTTTCTGTAAAATGTACAGGAGAGCCAATATGTTCCGCTCGGCGACGCACCACCCGGTATAGTTGGGACCAGATTTTATTTATTCTGGCTGCCGCAAATTATTTAATGTTAACAAACTCTTTTGTGAACAATGATTTATTGCATCAATAAATAATACACCCGACGAGTTTATAATTCTTTACGGCACGTGTCAGCTTTTATAGCAGGACAGAGATGAAATAAGATTATGTGTTCTAAGTAAAGTTAAAACCATATTTATTTCATTCTGAAAGCGATGCCGCCAAGTACACAAAAATGATAAAGTAAACAAACCTTTTCGAAAGCACGTAGCCTCTGACAGAGCCTGTTTACATATTTTTTAGATAAATAAATAAAAACATCGCGAAAACACGTATCACGTACTTAAAGAACACCCTCTTATTTCGTCTCTGGCCTGCTATAAAACTGTGGCACGTGGCGTACTCGTCAGGTTGAATATTTTTTGCTGCAATAAATCATTGTTCACAAAAGGGTTTATTTGCTTTATTATTTTTTGTGTATTTGGGGGCTTCGCCTTCGGAATGAAATAAATATTGTCTTAACTAATATCCATTGAGTACACACGTAAACAGTACGTACAATTTGCCGCTTCATAAATTAAGTCAAGACAGCGTCCAAACTAATGACCAAAAATTTAGCATTGTTCTGGGAGTCTATAGTGAACTACAATTGTCTTTTGCGATACCGAAAATTTTGTAGGTAATTTGCAATTACATTTAATTGAATAATTCAAGATTTAGCTTATTCAAATTTTTTAAAACTTGGCACGAGGGTTTGTTATATTGGTCTCTTCAAAAAGTTATCTTACATTTTTTTTCTGTAAAATGTACAGGGAGCCAATAATTATATCCCCTAAAATTTACATGGGACTTCTTATGTGCCGTTCGCCGACGCACCACTCGGTATATGTACTATTCTAAATTGGCTGACCTTAACAAGACTTAACTGCAAAACTACATAATAATAGAAATTACTAGCGATATAACGTTGATAAGGACTCGTAACATGTAATAAAAAAGCTATTTGGATAAGATAGAGGAGTAAGGCGTAGTTGTCTAATCTTTACTTCGTTCTAATGGCACATGTTGCATGAATGAACAGAGCGCACTAGCCTGACCCAGGATGCAAGCCGGTTTCCAATGAATCATTTGGGGGAAGAACCAAACGGTATGAAAGGCAAATAAATCGTATATTTTTTTGTCAGTTATCTATTTTTAATAAACAATTATTATCAGTAAGTGTTTTTGATTTTAAAATACTTTATTGAATTTTTCTACATATAGGTGATTTTAAGAAGAAAACTTTAAATGTCAAATTTCTTATTTTCTTAGATACAGGGCGGTATGTATCTTATTTTTTTAATATATGTCATGCCAGTCTAAATACTTTAATGAAATTTGGTACACAGCCACTCTGCTATAACAGGCATATAACAAGCATTTTCTGATGTACAATTTTTTTTTTCAGTGGGGTTTAAGCGGTATTTAAACTAAATAAGCGGGATTTGAACTAAATATTTTTAAAGAAAAATATAGTACGCTAAAAAGTAGCGAAAAAAATATTTTTAAAATTTCCATGCATTTCTGATTAAATTTGATATCTTGATTTTCTTTCGTCCGTGAAGAAATAAGTAATAGGCATTTCTTATGGTCATATGACCATAACATTGTAGTTACAATAATAGATGTCTCTTTGGACTCTTGAGGACCAATTTGTAAAGAGTGTTTTAAAGGACGCAGTGAATCGCTTCTTTAAATCTTTCCCCTTACCCTTAAAAATGGTGTATTGTTAAAAAAAACGTAGGTAATAAAGTTAATGAAAGTTTTATGTGTATTTTTCCACCTCAGCGATAATTTAAAACTTTTTTTTCCTATTTATTACCAGATCAGTTACCAAAATGGATAAAATATTTAGTGGAATACATAACTTCGTCTCACTTCAAAAAGTTTATGGGCAATTTTTGCCAGTGCGTGAAAAGGAGATGCTTGTGAGTCTTGCGTTCCCTATCAAATCTCTACCTGCTGATGTTCAACACACAGAAACTAGATTAAAGGTATCGAGCAATCAAGACGTGTATATTTGTTTGTTAAGCCGAATTTGTGTAATTGCCGGTATTATGTATTCGGCAAAATTTTGCTTTCGTAAAATTCGTAAAAATAAATTTGTAAAATAAGCATTAAATAAAACTGTCACCTTGGGATGGTCATGGTTAGTTCTGGTTAGTAAATTTTTATTTTGTTTTTAATTTGCTTTATAAAAAAATATTTACTAACCAGAACTAACCATGACTCCCAATGTAACAGAACAGCTTATTTCACGAATTAGGCAAAATCTTAATTTTGCCGAATACATGAAATTGGCAATTACACAAATTCGGCGTAACATACACAATATACAATAGCTCTAAACCACAGGTTATCTATCTAACATCAACAGGTATCCAATAGTTTACGAATTGGTTTTCGACGCACTTTATAAAACGGTATCAAAAGTAATTGAACGGTTCAATACCCTGTTGTTTAGCTTTTTACTGGCTTTAATCGCATAATCAATTTCAAGTCAGTATCCGATTTCCAAACAGTATATTAATGTATTTTTTAAACAAAGTAGCCTCACAAACACAAACATTAAAAAAAAACTTAAAAAATAAAGATTTAATGTCGTCCATGTAGACAGTACCTACCTGACTTGATTCCATTATCATTTTTAAGCTACTTGGCTTTGAAATGCTGAAGAAATTCGATGGTAATCCAGTGGACGCCGCCTACGTGATTTTTGAAACGTTTCTGGTGTTAAGCGGGTAAAAAGTATCAGTTCACAGTCACATCAATTCAAAATATATACTTACATAGGCACCTGGTGAATAGGTTATTGATTATAATGTGGAATTTTTAGGTCAACTAGCTCATTTTGATAATTAAGTAAATAAGTTGACCATTATAAAAACACGTACAAAAAAAGTCAATAATTTAAAATTTTATCCTCATTTGATTTTTATAACTTTACTTCCCGTGCAAAAATAACACATTAAGTAAATTTGTCTATCATCGATTATTTGAGGACTATAGTTTCAACGTGTATCCGTCTATCTTATTTATTTAAAAAAATGAGATAAATGCCCCATTGTTTAGCGTTAAATTTAAATAAATCATTTATAGGTCATAATTACATCCATAACAGGTGATTACATGTTTTAGTAATTGGACAACGTTGACTGACAGAGGAAAAGATGGCTTAAACATCTAATAACTCGACACCCACGGTACTATAGTACTTAATCATAAGCCATCCTTTGGTGTCACAAAGATTAAAAAAAAACAGAAAATAGACAGTCGAACATTAAATCTCTTTCTTTTTTCTTGTCGGTTAAAACAGCTTGTCTCTCTATACTACTTAAGTATAGTAGTAATAATAGTATGTATGCGCAGGCAAATGGTTATTTTAGGCAAATGACTTCTGCCTAGGCAAATGACTACATGAAAATAATGTGAGAATTTTGCATGACCGTCTGGTTATGCAAATATTTCTGTTTCCGTTTGCCTAAGAATTGCTTGGGCAAATAGAATTAAATGCTATTTGACTAGGCAAATAGCAACATTAAATACATGGTTGTAAATAAAATATCTTTGTTCAGAGGTATTTTCACAAAATTCTGGCCGTAGCTCTCGTAATACCGCATTCTAAAAATGAAGCCGAATTACCATAATAGTGAGCAATCTGAGACGCCTTAATTATGACTCATTTATTGGGTTGCATGCAGCTTGGGTGCAAATAAAGTAACCAATTAAAATCCTTACAGGTATTATTTTATTATACAGTAGCGAAACGCAGATACATGTTTTTTTTTAATTGAACAGCATATTATTTCATCTACGGCTGCATATTTTTTATATGATAAATAACATAAAAAAATATTTTACCCATAATTATTTATTCATATCGATTAATAAAATTTTAAAGGCATTTTATACAGTGCGTTCAGTCGAACTTGTCCACATTTTAAATGCCTATAACTTCTTTATTTCCCAACCTAAATGATCCAAAAACCAACTTGTACAGTGAATTATCAAGTTTTTTTCCGTTATTGAAATTACACAAAACTATTTTAATTAAAAAAAATGGATATAACTTACATTGTTTTAATGGTACACCCTGTATATTATACAACCATTAAATATGTATTTTAAAGACCTTTACACCATAATACATTTGATATATCTGTCTTTAATAGTTTCTGAAATATGACCATTTAAAGTCAAAAAATAATAGATATAATTTCCATCATAGCTACAGTCTGAGCTTTCTTCTGTAGGTATAGGTAGAGTGGAAATACATATAGTATTTTTCAGATTTAAATGGTCATATTTTCGAAACTATTAAAGATAAATATATCAAACGTGGCATTTTTTAAATCTATTTAATGGTTCTATAATATATTTATTTATTTTTTAGGTTTTACTAGTCAATATTTCATCTTCATCAACAAAAGTGGCCTCGCAGATAAGACTCGCCCTCGCTTGTATTTGCCTACGTTACGCCAGTTTACAGCACTTTTAGATTATTGATTATTTCTGCGATTTGGACTCCAGTATAATTTATTTCCTTGTATTTCCCAATTAAGACAGTTTGGATAGCCCCGAGCTATTCCATACTATTAGAATTCCATCATTTCTATACTTTTTTTCGTTTAAACTTCTAAAGAAGTTACCCCATCTTTTTTTTAGTTTATTTGTTTTATTGAACTCACTTCTTTGGATAAAATAAAGAATGTATAAGACGTCATTCCCTAGATATAAGATATTCTAAAAAAGTAATAGAAATCAACCGAACTGATTAAATATAAAAGTTATAGGTGTAAGCAGCTTGGGACACCGGAATTGTGTGTGAATTTTCTCGAAACCCCTTTAAGATCAGTTACCACTTAACCCCTAAACAAGTAAATTTTGACACAAAAACGTGACCTACCAAAAATAAAGATTGAACATTTTTAAATAAAAGAACAGAATACCTAAAGCAATCTTCCGAGGATATTTCACACCAGCTAATTTAGTTTTTGTATATTTCTAAAATATTGATTTTTATCATGGCATTTGCTTGTCAGAATTGTAATCACCGAAAGCAAAACAAAAAGGAAAATAAGAAATATCCCTAATTTTAAGAGTGAAATATTAAAAGAAAATAAGTTTTTATTATTCACGAATGTCTGCTGTCGCAAATTGTATTGCACTTCGTTTTCGGCTTTTGGCTGTAAATTTTTAAGTTTAATGAAAAAAGTTACGTGAATTTTTGAGCCGCTAAGCCAAAAGTTTGGTAAACAGATTATAAATCAGGATTAAATTAAAAATAAAACATCAAGCTCTAGTTTTACCAAGTGCAAATTTTAAAGACACCTATAATAATGTGGTATACAGGGTGTTTCCTAAATACGGTACGAAACTTAAGGGGGTCATTTCATATGACTTTTATAAAAAAAGGTCCTATAAACCTATGTCCGGACTTGTTTCATTTCTGAGATACAGGGCGTTAAAGTTAAAAAAAGTCGATATTTTTTAAATATTTTAATCGATTTAGATAAAAACTAGTACATGTATTTAATGTAATAAGGCAGTTATAATTCTTTACCTAGATTAATATTATTGGTCCACTAAGCAATTAAAAATGCAACTTTTTTGTCTCCTAATTTTTTTCGGATCTTACTTTGTTTCGAGAAAAAAAATTAAAACTCCTTTAATTTCTCATAAAAGCTACCCATAGACAACATGGTAAAAAAGGAAAATAAAAAATAAACAATTATTTGCCTCAATATAACCAGAGTTGGGTAGTATTCAAATACTGAATAGTATACAGAATATATTTGGCTGGTATTAGAATACTATTCGAATAGATCTATTTTTTGGTATTCGGTATTCGACAGAATACTTTTTTGGTCAGTATTCGGTATTCTGGATTCTGAATATCGTTTTTGAATATTCTGGTATTCGACTATATTCGAATGCTGGTATTCGAATACGGGTATTTAAATACCGGTATTCGAATACTGATATTTAAATATCGGTATTTAAATCCTGGTATTTACATAGCAGTATTCGAATCCTGGTATTCAAATCCTGATTTTAAATACTTACTATTTGATTATTTTTAGTAATATTACGTTATTTTTTACGCATCTTAAGCTGGTTGTAAAACTTACTTATTATTTTTTTAATTGTAAAAATTTCTCTTTATTCCAAAAAAGTTAAACTTCTATGTATTTATCTCCATTTTACACCAAAGGAATGTTTAATGTGTATAATAAATGTTATTATGTCAGTTTTTAGTTTAAATTATAACTATCTGGTAGATAGTATGTACCCCCTTTCTAAAAGTAAAGTCAGTCGTTTAACAATAGGAAAGTTTTTAAACATAAAAAAACATTAAACTTTATCTCCTGTAAATTGATATTTTTGACTTACATGGTTTTTAAATTGTACAGGAAGTCAGAAACAGATCGGATTTTGGTAATTTATAATTTAATACTTTTATTTTTTTATGATATTTTAAATCAAAAAGCTCTTAGAGGGGAACATTTTTATTTGTATTTTTTAAGGGTATCCACTAACTTTACCGACAAACTTTGAGGGACGATTCTCCAACAAAAAATAAGAAAAAACTTTATATGAATATACTATATTTTAAACGCTTCTACTTTTCGAACTACAGGGTGTTAAATTTTAGGAAAAACAGCAGTTTTTTACAATTACTTTTTTATCAATGCAGATATTTTTGGGAAATTTGGAAGACTTCTTCTATGCTTCAAATAACAGATTTTGATGTACAAAAAAATAAATTTTTGTCAGTGTCGTCCATAAGGGATTTACTGCAAATATTTTTTAAGAAAAAAAAGTAAGCCAAGAATTTTTCTTACAAAAAAACGAAAAAAAAAATAAAATAAAAGGAGTAAGAGTGTTGTTGCTTTTTAAA
Source organism: Listronotus bonariensis (assembly GCA_014170235.1). NCBI lineage: Eukaryota > Metazoa > Arthropoda > Insecta > Coleoptera > Curculionidae > Listronotus > Listronotus bonariensis. The sequence goes on along the minus strand of JACEGR010002592.1, from coordinate 9,949 downwards.
TTTGTTTTGAAAAGAAAGAAACTTTTTTTTGCTCTTCAAAATATATTCAGTATTCGAATAACTTTTTCTTTACGGTATTCGTATTTGTATTCGAATACCGAATTTCAGTATTCGACCCAACTCTGAATATAACTTAACACTCCTGTATATTATCGGAAATCGTCATTTTCCTTATTGACTAAGGTCAAAATTGTTTATTTTTTAATTTTAAATTTTATTTTATGTTTTTTATGAAAACTTTTTTAGTATCAAAACAAAGCAAGAGGCGAAGAAAATACAAAAGACTATTGCATTTTTAATTGCCTAATCGGAAAAATATAAAATCTTCACAAAAAGTCAGTGGCGTATTTTTTTCTCAATAATATTGGCTGTGGTGTCCACTGAGATGCCACTGGACCCAATGATCTTATTCTAGGTAGAGCATTACAAGCGCTTTATTACAATAAATAGATGTACCAAATTTTATCCAAATCGTTTCAAGCGTTTTTAAGATATTTAAAAATACAGACTTTTAAAAACTTAAACGCCCTGTATTTCAGAAGTAAAGCAGGTCCGGACATATGTTTATATATTTTTTTTCATAAAAAGACATAAGAACCCCCTTACGTTTCGTACCGTAGTTATGAAACACCCTGTATACAATGACGTAGACCCAAAACGCACTTTAAAATCGTTTAAACCTTGTTTTTGCTCCAAGGGATTTATTAGATTAGAGTGATTCTCAAAGACATATTTCTCATACCAATTTGATTTTTTAAAACTGTTTTTGCCATTAGTACCATCTTGTTTTTCTTTATTTTAAGAAATAAATAGTTAATTACAGTGTGTAATCTGTAAATAATTTAATTTGCTTTTAAATACTAATTACCTACTTGTTTGTTTACACTGATAACAATTTTTATATAAAAGTAAGGCAGTGTTACAAGCTAAGTATGATAAATTTATATAGATTTAAAGGTGTATTTGCTTTTTACAAAGATGACTAGTTAATTTAAAATGTTTTCCTTGGAAATATAAAATTATCCAGATAAAGGACTGTTAATAATTTTAATTTAAGGAATTCATTTATAGAATAAATAGTATAAAGAATAAAACATAGTAAAACTTATTTTATTACCAATTGGTAAATTTTAGTTTCTAATAAAAATGCTTCTGTTATTTGTCTATATTTATTTGGCTGAAGCTGAATAATATTTTCACTCTTATTTTGAATACGTAGAGGAAAGTGACTAAGGGTACATCGTTATACTGGATCCGATTCAACCGATCGGATTAAACTTAATGCGACAAAAAATTGCGATATACACGTTTCAGATTGAGTAAGGGATTGGATTAAACGCCATAAGTTAATCCTGTTTTTCAAGCCCTTTGAATTGAGTTTAGTCCGATCGGAGGTTATATTTCTACGATATTCACGGTTTTGGAAAAGGTTTGAAAAATGACAGTTAAGTAACACAGCTGACAAGTGTGGAAACAAAATAGTGGGAAGTAAAATAGGCTTAAATATTTGTTAAAATATTGTAATAGTGTTTCTTTGGTGGTTTGAGTTATTATTTGGGCTTATTTTCTAAAATTAAATGATATAAATTTTAAAAAATCCACAAAAGTATGGGTAGAAGTTTATTTTTATTTGTTTGCTTTCTTTCCCATGTATATACTTTTCTTTGTCAAATTTAAAAGAATATTAGAACCGGATTATCTGCATCCGATAAATTCTAGGACGAAGGGCACGGGATTAGGTTCAATGCGATTTGTCCAATTGGATTCGATTTTACGATGTACCATTAGTCAGTGACCAAATATGGAATTCCATTTTGTCTTTTACACATAATTTGCATAAACATTATAAATGAAAAACTTTTGTATTAATTATTAACAATCATAATATATTTGTCCTTTATTTTGTATAAACTTGAAGTTACATTTATCAGTTATAATTAGGATTTTTTAACAAAACTAAAAAATGATGAAGGTAGCTAAATATGGAATAGGGAACCCAAATATGGAATACTATAAAAACCATGAAAAGTTAAACTTAACTAACAAGAAATTCTTTGGAAACTTTGGTTAAACATAGAAAGCAACAAAAATAATTTTAAAAAATCACAGATCCAGGCGTCAGAGTGCCCAGAGTCTACAGGTGAGAGAGAGTTGACCTGGGACTTAAATACAAGGGAAAAGGAAAGACCTTCGCGGGCAGCAGGTTTCACCATCTAGACACACTAGGGATAAAAACACAAGCAGTTTGAGGCCTGTCCAGTTGGACCGTAAAGGATGCATACGTGCGGCACCACGAGTTTCTCTATTGGGAACCGCCGTGTGAAGTGAAGAAACTATACTGGACAATTCCTTAGAGCAGAAGCCATAGAAGAACCTATAAAAAAGCGATAAAACCTGACGCGTGACATGAGGAACCAGAAACTCGTCGGGTTTAATATTTTTTGCTGAAATAAGTCATTGTTTACAATAGGGTTTGTTAATATTATGATTTTTTGTTAACTTTGCGGCATTTCTTTCAAAATAAATTATTGGTAAGCTCTGCTATAATACTTTTGATGATCAAAAATTGAAGGTATATTGTATATTTCATACCATCAGAACCAACTATTTTATAGTTCGGGACTGCATAGAATTAGGATTGATACCTGGATTAAATAAAGGGTCCAGAAATAGCACAAGAATTGTCACAAAAATAACATTTTGAGATATAACGCTTTTAATATTTATTTTTCGCTAGTAAACAATTTAAATTTTATCATTTTAGTAATAATTCACATTAATAGTATGACTCCAGAGAGCTTTTTACCTAAATTGATTTTTTTGTCATAATTTTTGAGTTATGATAGCCACTTTATTTAGTGGCGGATTTACATATTTGCTGATCGTAGGCTATTAGTTTTTGACGCCCCTAATTTTTTTAATTCTTTGGTTGGAAACAACATTTTAAAGGGCAAAAAAAATAAAAGAGGATTGGTTTTTCTCTTTAAAATTTTGAAGGATCAAAAACAGGTCTTTACTACCATTTTTCTATTTCTATAATGTTTCTTAAGCGAAATAAACATTTAAGAAAGTTAATCTGCCGCCCCTAAATATTTGCCGCCCTAGACTTCAGCTTACTCAGCCTGCTGGTAATTCTAACACTGACTATATTTTTTAGCAAGTATTCTAAAAGGTTGATGCAAAGCCTTTTAGAGAGGTTTTGTTTATTAAACTCGAAATAACGAACTGTTTGGGATTCACAGCGACAATATTAATTTTATTTGGCTGGTAGTTTGGAGAATAAAAGTATAACGATGTACCATTAGATTGGGCTAATAATCTCAATTTTGATAAACATTGACATTTCTTGTTTTAGTCTTGTACCCTTCATATATTTTTTTATTAACCAAAAATATTCTTATCAAATTAAAGTGCTTCTTTTCTATACGATAAATCGCTTTTATAGTTTTGGTAACGATGGTACCATTTACTCTAATATTTTATTTTTTAAGCCTTCTCTTTCTAGTCAGAAAACATCTTCTCCTCTTTTTATCTTTGCTCTCTGTGCGTATCCCATGCAGATCGTTTGATGTCTGGGTAATGACATCTCTTACATATCCTATGATTACTAATTTCATTTAAAGAAGAGCCATATAATTTTAACTATAAACTGCCTCTTACTTTAGTTAAGACACTCATGCTCTCGCCAATATATTAGATAAATGATTAAGTATTTAATTTTATGGCAATTCGCTTTCTTTGTTAGTCCGAGTATAAATATTTTTTCTTCACTTCTGCTTCAGCTGTACAGTACTGATCAGGCATCATAATTCCCAGGCCGGCAGACCGTAACAAATTCCGTACAACCTGCTTGGCTCAAATACAAAAGAAAATAGCAGACTGTTTATTTGCACGTTGAGGAAGTACTGTGATAAAAACCTTGGAGCAGTGGCGGTGCGCTTGAGTTTGTTTGGGGAACTTACCCTTTGCATTTAGGCAAATGAATCTTGTTCTATGTGTAAGAAATTATTTAAGGTATATTCAATATTGTACAGTTGGTATAATTATAGTTAATAATAGCATATTAAGAAAATAATACACATTAAAAATGCATAGTCAAAAATAATTATTTAAGCTATAATCTATACCTAATTAAATATGCTACATAATCTACATCTAGTTATTCACATTCTTCCATATCTGACATACTATCACTACTTAGTCAATATGAGTCCACTCTGTATAAGTAGAGGCTCAACAGTTGCATCTACTATTATATCCAAAGACCACATTTTTATTTTCTACTTCATGTTCGACACATTTTCCGGTTTTCCCGAGGAAGCGTTAGATATGGCAATTTGAAATGGTTGTTTTATATCTACTATGTTTAAACGTAGTATTATTTCTGGCTACTTCTCTTTCACTTGTGCCCATATAAGTTCTATGGGGTTTAGTTCGCAGTGATAAGGTGGCATGGCCGATATCCAGTCTCCATATTTTGTTTCTTGGCTACTTCGTCAGTTGATTTTTTTACCTTAAAGTAATAAGGCTAGTGTTTTAAATCCTTTAATTTAAATACATTTTATGTATATTACTTTAGTGGCATTACCAAAAATGTATTTCTAAGTGCATACTTGCAAATAATTTTATTCGCACCTCTTTACTTAAATAGGAAAATATTTGGTCTAAACTCTAAACTAAAATATAAGTGATGTCAAAAACTTTTTGTGTTGGAATTTGTAAACGTATACTTGATTGAAATTCCCACAAAGTTTACAGTCTACGGTATTTCGTAACACTCATTTAAACGAAAATAAAATAAACTTATTCATTTCCCCTAGATTCCAAATTTATTTTTATACTTTAAAATGCAGTGATCATTAAACTATGAAGAGGTATAGACGAGTAATTGATCGGGTTAATAAAATTAAGAAGTAATAAACGAGGTCCTATTGATAAATCATCGTATTAAAAGGAATATAAAATATTGTATACACATCGTGCCACTTCGCACATGGGTCGGTGAAACAGGGACAAGACCGAGATTCGACGAGCTTTCGACAGTATGTACGCATATATTTGTGTTTGAAGTGGCGACAATGGTACAGAGACGAGCATACGTTTAATGGTCAATTTTACTATATTCTCAGCCAATGAAATCATATGTCTATCGAAGAGCGCCGATGTTCCCCGAACCCGACCGCGACGGGGCAAAAACTACTACCCCTTTGAATTATCCCACCGGGTCAAAGAGTGCCATAATAAAGCCCTCTAAGACAAAGTACGCAAAAGCCTAAATTCTACCGAACAATATTTTACAGACAAAATATAAAATGTTTTCTTGTCTGACAGGTTGACTTGGCATTCGCTATTTTATTCTAAGCTCTTTGTGTGTTATCGTTTCGAACATAGTTTTTTAAAGTATAATTATAAAGTACAGGACGTTTTTAACCTCCTTCACAAATCTAATATTAAACAAATTCATCTTTGATCCAAAAATTCCTCGTCATACCACTAGTTTTTCGTGTAAAAACCAGACATCATATGACTCACACATTGTAAACAAAATACAAAACGGTTCTGTATTGCATTTGTTTATTAAAGGAAGCGGATTGCTAAGATCGGACACGCTAATATGCCAACGTGCTGTCGAAGCCTGTTAAAATCGCGTTCTCGTCGCTGTTTCACCTACCCATGTCTGGAGAGCCTTAGTTTCTCTCATGGTTTATTTTACAATTTGGTGTAATTTAAAGCGTAGTAGACTCATATTACTAAAATTTTATTAAATACAAAACTTTTTGCCTTAGATTTTCGGAAACTAAGTTTCTGATTATGCTTTCTAAATTGTGCTACCCAATCTTTCCAAGACATTTATTTTTTGTCCGTGACCCTGATTATACTTATGTTCTGTATTTAATTAATAAACCCAGTCAGTAAATCGAAACAGTTTGGATTAAACATATATATAATGCAATTTTTTACTGCAGTTTTTTAACGCAAGGGTAAACTTATGTAATGTGTCAAATAAATACAATGATCACAAGGTGATTACGGATAAAATAATTTTATTATTTAAAATGAAATAAATATAGTTAAAGCACAACTGTATAAAATTGGCAAACTTTAATACCTTTAGAGTCGTGCCAGGATGTTTAAAATTACAACGACATTTTTTGTAACAAAAGCAATAAGTTTTCTTTTTATGGCTTGCTCTTTTATTAAAAAATTCTTATGACTTATGCTCTTCCGCTATATTATGTCACGGTCATAATACGGTAATAGTCACATTTCAACGGAGTTTTTATGCCAGATCGCAGTTTATAGGATTAATTTTTTAAAACTTCATTAATTTAATTTTTGCCCAGGTAGGGTTTGCTGATTTTTAAATTTCAAGACAAGACAAGAAGTGATATGTCGAGATCAAGATTGCTTGACAAAATTTCAAAAAACTTGAAACATTGTGAATACGGGCATGTAAACATTTCGTATTGGATGATTCATCATACATCCTTGGTTGTTGCTTCACTGGCCGATATACCTTTAGCTTTTGCTTATATAGTATATTTAATGTTAAGTTTAATAAAGAAAAACCTTTTTGCTTATTTTCCTGTTTCCTACATTTACCACATTTGACAAAGTACTAATTTATGTCGTATTACCAACTCTAACAGACGATAAACCTTAATAGTCCATATTAAAACAATTAAGAAGTTTATTTTATTGTTTGGATTTTAAAATTGTAATTATAAAAATAAATTATTATTGACGTTTCATCATAGATAACCCACATTTAGATTCCGCAGTGGCAAGAATCATTTTTCAGTTTTTACGAACTCGCGCACTAAACAAATCAAGGGTGGACGAACATGCGCACTGGGAGAAAACAAACTGGCACTCCGTACCCTCCGGGACCCTATTTTTCAGTTGAGAGAACGATCATTTCAAGAGAAGTGACCAATCTGTTCTCTTAAAACTGAATGTGCATATTTTTGAACGATGAGGAATGATTTCGTTTTTAACCTTTATATGCATTTATTGTTATTTACGAGCGATTTGTGCAAAGTAATTGTAAAATAACATTAATTTTTTGAGTTGTTAAATGTTAAAATGTATTTTGACGGGCAATAAATAAATAGTCAATGATAACAAAAATAAAATAATGTATTCAGGGTATTGATTAAGCATAGGTAATTAATTTAATAAACGATTTTTTTAAGTAAGTAATTTGAAGAAAAAGATTATATAAACATAGGTCTGCAAATTCTCCGCTTTTAAATTACGGTCTGAAAAACTTATTAGAAAAAGTTGGTCTTTGGCACAAATGATTAAAATTGCTTATCCAGTTTTATATCCCAATTAAATTCATTAAGTTTTGTGGCGTGAGCACTACTGACTTTCAGTGCAAATTTAGATTTTCTTTGAATTGATCAAACAAAAAAAAATTTGTCCACAAATTTTAATAAACAAATAAAATACACTAATTGCATATCCTTGGACCATACAAAAGCATGTGAAAATGTTTCTTTTAGAAAAATGATGTGTCTCAGATTTGTGTATTTTTATTAACAATTATGCATCAAAAACCACTACATTAGAACATTACTAAGCTAACGAATTTTACTAAATTAATCGTTTTTTTTATTTATATAAATTTGTTTTAAAAATTTATCTCACTATCCTTGAGACCGAAGTATTTGCGGACTCATATGTTTATAGGTATGAACTTTTGGTTTTAAAATTACGTATATTAAATTTAATACCGAAATTACATTATCATCCTGTATATTAAGATCTAACATTTAATAAATAAAATCTTTAAGATGCAAAACCTATTTAACTGTCAAAAACTGTAAAAGAATAGTTCAAATGATTGATTTAAATCCTGGCAGCACTGGAAACGAAAATCATCGGAACGACAAAATTCAAGAATGGAGCCCAAACAGCAAAAACTTTCCGATGAGCAATCCACCATATAAGTAAAGCACCGGTCTCAGCGATGCTTTATGTCCGCTCCACAGCTTAACCATTGTTTTGTAGTGTAGCCCAGCTCTGCAGCCAGGTCAAAAAAAGTGTGAACGCATGCTTTACTTATATGGTGGATTGGTCATCGGAAAGTTTTTGCTGTTTGGGGGATTTTAAATACCATGAGAACTTAATCGGGGATGTGATTATTCCGTTCTCTCGAAAGAAAGGTCACTTCTCCTAAATTGACGCTTATTAGCTACCGTACATCGAACGAGAAACCCATGGAAGGTGTCGTAAGTGCTTTCCGATAATGCGGATAGCCTATTTGGCTCCAGGCGCGTTCACCCTCGATTTGCTTACGCAGAAACCCGTTTTTTCGCCCATGAAATGTAACTTTTGTTTCGCGCAGGTAATAACATTGGCAATCCATCGAGATCAGTGCGTTTCACTCAGCATTGCCTACTCGCTTTACATTAGAGTTTGCTTATCTAGGTAATTTAATGCTTTAATTAATATCGCACATTAATTAATGTGTCTTAATAACGTTCTAACACATTTTACCATTATTTTATTGCTTTTCTCTTTCGTTTTTACAGTTGCAGCTTGTACCTGAGACAGCTGATTGCTTGTTTTGTATTATTTATTAGGTTCTATGTTGATACCAAGAAATTCTGCTTGATATGATTCATGCAGGAAATATTTTTGTAGCAGAATGTGAAATAAAATTAATTTATTTTTATTCCGGTAATTTAGTTTATTAAGGCTTTGTTAACGAAAACCTCATTTTAGAATATTTCAACAAAATAAGTCTGGCGTTCAAGCATGGGCGCATTCCATATCCAAGGGAGTGCAAAAAAATATGTAGAGGAGCAAAGAAAAAGGTTCTCATCTAATAAAAACAAGTTTCTTTAAACAATTTCATATAAAGATTCCAAAAAATATTTTGAAGAGCAAAAAAAAACGATGTTCATAAACCCTATACCGCGCTGCGCTCATTCCAAAGTAAGGGATGCAAAAATCCTTTCAGAAACAAAAAAACTTAATATTTACCCTACAAAGTGTACTATTTCATACATTTTCCGACACTACTCAAAAGCCAGGGGGTACACGTTATAAAGTGTGATATATTTTTAAAAGGAAATTTTTAGGCATTTTAATACTATCAAAAGTATACAGGGTGTTTCATTTAAAATTAACAAAAATAAACAAATAAGTCAAAAATGCGTAATCTTGGAAAAAATACAAAAGCATATTTTTAATCTGTGTAAAAAGTTTCTTTAGAATTATTTTTTTTTAATATAAAACACTATGTAGGACACGTTGTAGCGAGTAAACGACCTTTTATTAACTTGGGTTGTAACTATCTATCTATCTATCTATCTATGTAACGGAATCTTGAGCCTAATTTTACCAACTTCCAGCTATTCGATTTCTTTGAAACTTTGCACACGTATTAAGGACCCATGACAATGCAATAATCTGCAAACAGTATCCCGTTATCCTGGTTAGGATCGCCAGGATAAAAAAATTCCTTTATATTATAAAAACAACACCTGTGTTGCCATCTTTGGCAACATCCCAAACTTTTCTAGGAACTTTAGCTACTTTTGACAAAATGGCGAAGGAATTTTTTAGTGAATAAACTGAGCATTTTTTACATACATACATACATACATGCATATCGAACTAAAAATGAAAAATAAATAATAGTTTAAAAACTAAAAACACGCTTTTATATGCAACCGAACTAAAAATTAGAAAATAATTTTTCATTAAAAAGAATATTGTCACTTCAGAGTAAAAGCGTGGGGTGCATTTACTATTTTTTCATAACTTTTCCTCATAGATATTTGCAAATATAATAATTATAACATTTAATATATTAATGCACCCCACGCTTTACTCTGAAGTGACAATATTTTTTTAATGAAAAAATTATTTTCTAATTTTTAGTTCGGTTGCATATAAAAGCGTGTTTTTTAGTTTTTTTAAACTATTAATTATT